>JAXIVJ010010346.1:0-47550 GCA_036785665.1 Chirona hameri
ATGTTTTCTTCGATTTTCCAACAACTTTTGGAAAATAATACAAAATGAGAACGGCTACGAATAATACTTCATGAGTCAAAAATACCGTCGCAGGGGCTAATCCAGGGGAATCGGGGCCAAGCCCTAAAACGACTGAAAAAAAATCCCGAAAATCGACACACTTCTTGATGAGATGAAGGTTTGCTTAAAATCATCTCTAAATTGAGAAGTACTCGAATTCTTATGAGGTCAGTGGCGGATATAGGTTTCAAGTTGTTGTTTTTTTGGCGGGGGGGGGGAAATTTCGATCCACAAAGGTATGTCACAAGCAGTGGTGTATTTGGAAACCTGTCAAGGGGCGCCATATCCCCAAATGAAGGCTCTGTCAGCTAGAAAATTTGTTGAGTGGGAGGGGAGCTATATATTGATGGTAAAATCACAATTTTCTTCTTTAGCACGGTAGGTACCAACTTTTACCCTGGAAACAATTATTCATCAGCAGTTTTTTGTTGTTGGGGGGGTAATTCCCATTGCAACCCTCCCCAATCATGGATTGGGTGGGGGTCTTTTGTCCATGCCGTCCCCTCTGGATCCGCCAGTGGATGAGGTGTTATAAATTTGTAAGGCTTTTGGGGATTTTCTCCCAAACAAACTTCTTTGGCCGTGGGTAGGTACTGGATCCCACTGGCGGATCCAGCCTCTCTCCGTGGAGGCATCTTTTTGTGGCAAAAAAAAACACCGCTATTTTTTTCTCTGCAGATTTGTGCCGGCCACCTTATTTTGGTATTCGAGCTTAAGAAATTAATTGTTGTAATTCCCAAAAATTGATTTTGTGGATTTATTCCCGAACAAAACAAAATCGGTGTAAAAAAACATTTTTTGACAATCTTAGATAGCTATTTTGAAGAAAATGGCATTACCTTTCTCTTGACGTTTGTATTTTCAATTTGCTTCATAACTCTATTTTCTACGATTTGTCAAACATTTATCGTTTTTCCACCAAAAATGGCATGACATGACGTCATTACAACGGCATTATCTTCCAAAATACTTCATCAATTTCATTTAAATTTCGTGAGAAGACGTAGAATTGATGCAGCACAAGGTACTGAGAGTTTTACGTTGATATCTATCACAGTTTTCAAGTTATTGAGAAAATCCGGGAGGAGGGCAGATCCTGCGTCCCCCCCCCCCCCCCCCCCCCACCCCACCCCATTGGGACGCGAGTTAAGGAAAATATTCACCTTTTGATTTTGTTAGCAACAATTTCTTAGGCTTCCGTTATGGTATAAAAAAATGATGTTATTTAAATTTTAAGAATGAAATAAAAGTATTCCATAATTCAAAGTTGGAAGTTTGGATAAATTAAAAATTAAGTGCATATACTTCTTTCGGAGTTCATGATCGGTGTTTTACCTCCACTAACGAAGCGCGACATATCTCTTGCGCTTTTGTATCAATCTGTTCAACGTTGAATACCAACAAAGCACCGATACTAAATAGGTCGCCGTTGCGTGCCCAAGTGAACTTCCGATTTCATTTCCAGTTTTTTCATTGTTTGTTGATTTTTGTTTTTTGTAAATGATTCTTCTTCATGATAAGCTAAAGCATAGTGTTGTATACAGCTAGAGACAAAACTATACAAAACGCCTAATGTTGAAAACAAATGAACCAATTTTCACAAATTGAGGGTCGCAACTCGCAACCACTAACTAGGCCGTCGTAGCGTTCCCAAGTTAACTGCTAATTTGGTTACCTTATTATTCAATGTTTGTTGATTGTTAAGGATATTAGGGCACATAATCACAATAGACAGAGTGCGAGATACATATTTTCCATACAATTTTGCCAAAAACAATAAGAGACAAGCTCGGATTCGAGATTCGTTACCAAGTAGGTACTTGCAAGTACTGGTCGTTATAAGCGTGGAACGCTTATCAACATTTACTTGAAATATATATCGGTAGGAATTGTTATATGCAAAATGTGATAAATTTGCAATATATTTTTGTCTCGTCTATCGATTTCAAGTAAATAACTCCATGTTTGTGGAAAAAGGTGAATATTTCCCTTTAAGTGGCACCGCCCCCAGTGACACGTAAAGGGAAATGTTCACCTTTTTCCACAAACATGGAGCTATTACTTGAAATCGATAGACGAGACAAAAATATATTGTAAATGTATTGAATTGCATCAGGTGCGCTGTTTTGTCTGTCATTGAAAGAAGGGGATACATTAAAACTTCAAATTCAACCACTCGAGAGAAAAGAAAAACAGCTTCCGTTTTCATGAAGTTTTCTCCTAAGATCATTGTTTTTCACGTTCAGTGCACGGAACGCGCGGGGGCATACTTGTATTGAATACCCCCCCCCCCCCCCCATCACTGGATCCTCCAGTGCTGGATCCTTCAGTGAACGGCTGAACGCCCTAAACTAGGGAGCTGGTTAGGGCTCCACCACGGGGGGACGGGGGACGTGTTTCCCCATTTTTTGAGCCAGCGGGGGATTATTCCCCCAATATTTCCTGACCAACAAGATCGCTAGATATCAATGTCTCATCCTGCTCAACAACTTTTTCGCAGAACGTTCCCCTCCGCTCAACAACTTTTCCTGATGGCATCCTGGAGCGAAATCCCCCCCCCCCCCCCCCCCCGCAAGAAAAAAAACTCTCGAAACCTAGATCCCTCAATGCTGGTGGTGTCGGTGACCACTTGGAATCCCAGGAACCTATCCCCTCCCTCCCCCCCCCCCCCCCCATTGCAAAGGAGTGACTGAGCCGCTGGATCTGGTGAAAGTTCGTCGGTCAGTTTCGAATGACTTATGGTGAAATATAAAATATTGATATAGCCGATATGATGAGTAATGAGTATCACTGGCGGATCCAGGGGGCGGGCGGCAGGGGCAAAAGCCCCACCCCCATCCCATCCCAGGCTCGACAGGGGCGGCAATAGAAATTAGCCCCCTCCCCCCCCCCCCCCCTCCCAAAAAAAACGCTGAAACTGGCTATGAAAATTGGTACCTACTGCCAGCGAAAAAACAAACTTTTTGTGAAAGAAATAATATTTGTTTGTTTGCCTCGTTCGTGTTTCCTCTATTCTGTAGCATTTTGGTAGCAGTAGGGATAGGGAAAGCGGCGCGTCTGACGCTATTTTGGAGTGATTCACAACCAACGTAAGTTAACATTTTACACGCAGCGTCACAGCCTTTGGTCTCCGGTTGCCTGCTAGGTGGCAGAGGAGCACGTGAGTGAATTTCCTTACATAGGTACCTATGTTGTGTGGAATGCATCTACTAGTGTTAAGTAGGGTAATTAGGTTCAGTTAAAATAAAATCCCAATGTTCTTCCTTTTGTAACTGGGGCATTCCACGATAAATTGACAAAAAAGGTGCAAAATGACACCGCAATGTCACCGATTTGGACCAAAATTGGTATATGAAACCTGGGACCTGGGGCGCTAAAGCGAGCTGTGAAAGTTGTATTGCAATGCAAGCAGTGGTTCCGGAGAAATTGCCTCGGGCATTTTTATAAGGTCACGGTACATGTCAATCTTTTGTTTTATATTTTCAACTTAAATCATGAAAAACACAAACAAACAAATAAACAAACAAACAATCAAACAAACAAACAAACAAACAAACAAACAAAAAACACAATTTCACAAATGACCCAGGCATCGCACCCGCGGCCAGCTACAACAGCACACAGGCACCGGCAAGAGGAGCGGCAGCACGCGCCGATCACGGCGAGCGGGGCGGCAGCACGCGCGGACAGCAGCGAGCGGGACGACAGCACGCGACAGCAGCAACGAGCACGCTCCAACGCGGCAGCAGACGGATCCCCCTCCGCACTCCGGTCGCAGCTCGCGCCCGGCCGGCGCCGGTCCAGCGTCAACCGACACCCCCGAGACCGGGAATTCGCAGCGGCGCGTCAGGGAAGGATGTCTGTGAGTCTTTGAGGATGTTTGAGTATATCGCAAGAATGGGGGGGAGCAAGAGTGAGCAGATTACCAAGTTTATATGTTTGCGTGTGCAGTTGCACCTATCGAGTGCGTGTGTGTGTGTGTGTGTGTGTGTGTGTGTGTGTGTGTGTGTGTGTGTGTGTGTGTGTGTGTGTGTGTGTGTGTGTGTGTGTGTGTGTGTGTGTGTGTGTGTACATCCGTGTATGTGTAGGTGTGTTCGTATGTGCATGAGCGTGTCTTTGTGTGCGCATGATAACTTCAATATTTAGTTCTGGCAGCATTTTCAACTGTTTCCATTTAGCGTAGTACTTGTCTATATTTCTGGATAATCTAGCGGAGTGAAGCTCCTTGTGGGCTTCTAATTGCAGGCTGCTAAAAAATTGTTGAATCCATGGCTTACAATTGTGATGTCGAGCACTATGTATAGTTATTTTTGCAATGGAGCATATTATTATGTGCGTTTTTTCACATTCATCAAGGTTTGGAAAAATCATGTTCTCCTGCTAAAGTTGCTACTAGTCCAAAGTATGATCTCAGTACGTCCGAAATTTGTAATGAAGTGCACACCATGCACTCCCAAAAAGGTGTTTCTGCATGTCAATCTTTGTCAGCCCATATGGCGGGGAATTTATGAACCAATATATATGTATTATATGTGATATGTTATATGTGATTAGAATGGCAATGTGTTGTTTTATAACACGGTTATATTTTTTTTTTTCATTTTCGAAAATGTCCAAATTTAGTACGTTTTCGAAATTGTACAACTTTTTTGGATACCTTTTCTCAAACGTGTTTCTATTTTTCGCTATGCCATTCTTACGTGTAAGGACGTGTTAATTAAGTGCAAAAATAAAATTGAGAGATATTTGCCTCCAAATATCTCAAATTTGTCACTTTACATGCTATTTTGTATAAACATATGTTATTCGCTAATAACTTTTGACTAAATAAAAGTAGAATGGTACAGTAAACGTCATGTTGATGTTCTCATCAAGACGAGTTGAATGTTCTGCAGCATGACTTCTTTCTGACATTTGATGACCTTGACCTTAAATTTCAAAGTTAGTATTTTTTCGAAATTTTGAATATTTTTTGGATACCTAAGCCAAATGTATTTCTTATTTTTGACTTTTGTATTCTTAAGTGTAAAGAAGTGTCGTTCAAACATAAAAATCAAATTGATGTTTATTTGTCTTGAAATATGCTAAATTTTGCCATTTTATGTTATTTTTGTGAAAGATGTTATTCCCCAATAACTTTTCACTGAATAAAGATAAAAAGGTAGAATGGACACCATTTTGTTATTTTCGTCAAGACGCGTTGAATTATATGCAGTACGACCTCTTTCTAACATTTGGTGACTTTCACATAAGGTCAATGATAAGGTTCAAGGTTAGGTTTCCAATTGTGGCCTATGTGGCGATGTTACATATCTTACAACTTGTCTTGTTGCGAGGATTTCTATTGTGCTTAAATAACGCCTGATCGTCAATGGCAACTTTTGAATTCATTTTAATTTGAATGTCAAATAGCAATTTAATAACTTCTTCTTAGTGTAAAGAAAGCCCGAAAATGTCTCAGTTTTCTTTATGATCATCAACGATCGCGCAATTATTTTAATACCAATGAATTCCTATCTTCAAGACAATTTCAAAGATAAATAAAATCGCCGTGTAGGCCAAATTTGGAAAGGTGACCTTGAGCCGTTACCTTGACCTTAGGTCAAGGTCATCAAATGTCAGAAAGAGGTCATGCTGTACAGCATTCAACGCGTCTTGATGATAACAACCAAATGACGTTTACCGTGCCCTTCTAGCTTTATTCAGTCGAAAATTATTAGCGAATAACTTATTTGTATATAAAATATCATGTAAAATGACAACATTTGAGATATGTGGAGGTAAATATCCATCTATTTTATTTTTGCACTTAATTGACACGTCCTTACACGTAAGAATAGCATAGCGAAAATTTAGACACACGTTTAATGGTATGATAGTACAAATAATCGAGCTTTGCTGCGTGGTCGTATTCCGCATCATACCCGCATCACAAGGCGGGAAGGGTGTTGTAGTGAGCGTTACTTAGCAGTTAGCATGGCCAGGAGAAGTCACTTTGTGTTCATACGATAGTAAAAAGAAATTTGCATTACTCTTTGTATTTGAAAAGGTCTATTGTGGTCTGTGGATTCGAATATCAAAACAATGTGATCAACCCTGAACCCAAGTCCGTAAAAGGGGAACAAAAATGGGGGTACCTTTTAGGTCATATGGAGGCCCCTGGGGCTCAAAACCCGGAAGGCCCCCCAGTGAAATTAGCCCCCCCCCCCCCCCTCCCCCCTCCCATATTGGGAGGCTGGATCCGCCAGTGATGAGTATCAGACATCCATCGTTTTTTTGTATTATTATCGACATTTATTATGTCGACATATATCGACATTTATGGAAACCATGGAGTAGAGAAGTAGTGGAAACTATGGAGAAGAGAAGTACTGGAGTGGAGTTTCGCCGGTTTCACCATTGATAATACTCAACAACCGCTCGGCCGCCCTATTTCGTTACAGATAGTAAACGGCGGCCTGCCGCCCGTTTATGCACGGGGCGGGACGGGATACACGAGTTTCGAACAGGCGAAAAAAGTAAGTTGCCCACGCTAGTATCGATGATGTAAGAACTTTCACAACTTCAGCAAAGCAGCAGCAATGCGAATGGCATGGTTTCTTCACAATATCTGTGACAATTTGAATGGGTGAGGTGCTCCATGAGAGGCGCTGCGGCCCAAAGTCGCAGGCATTGCTCGGACAAATCTGACAGGACGGAACTGTTTTTTTTTTTCTCATAAAGAAAATGACTAAGAAACCACTGGAATCCGATCTCCCAAGCATTCCGTTGTATAGTGATCTACAGTATCCCGGGTTCACTTACCGTTACCTTATCTGTCGATATAGTGCATCGGATATCCAACATAGGTCCTATAAATGTACAACTCTAAAGCCATAATTTGAAATATGTTGAATGATTTTCTATATTGTATTATTACATATGTATTCCAATCGATTTTGTTTTATTATTTAAATAATAATCATCTCTGTTGATATTTAATTTATAAATAAATATATTGATAATCGCCCATGTCATGAATTTAAGTAAGAAACTGTCGGCGCTAAGACTCTTTGGACGAAAGAAATTTAATTAAATTTTTAACGTTTAGCACGGGACCAGTGGAAAGCGTGGTTTTCTTTTCAATTGCATCTGGAGAGCCACTTGGAACCAGGATCTACAGTTACATTTTGACGTGAGACGTGAGATCTGCTGTATCTTATACCAGTAAAACGGCTTTTTGGGCGATGACCGAGCGAGCGCGCACTGGTAAAGCTAAAACACGTTTGAAATATGAAACGGTACGAGAGCACACGTTGTAGTAACACATAGTCCTTTTAGTCCTTTTAGTCCCCCATAAAAATTGCCAGGCCTCCATGCATGCCAACAGAAAAATTAAGTTTTATTAAATTGTACATGATCTCCTTTCTCGAATCCGCCAAAAGGGAGTACGTCCTGAGCGCTGCATGCTTCAGCGTATACAAAAACGAATGCTTAGATAAATCAAGCCATTTTTGATCAAGAATGATTTTTGTTCATTTCGACGTCTGCGGATGCCACGCGCTGTGGTGCCACCAAGGCCGTATATACTAGGTAAAGTCATCCGGGGTTTTTACGAAAATCCGTGACGTCACAAGGTCGCAGAATCCGTTCCCCATATTCAAGTAATGAAAATGGGTCATCTTTGGAGGCCTGGTACGAAAAACCTCTTTGTCTCCGTCATGTTCTATTTGCGGCATAGGGAAGACCATTTCAAGCTCTATCTTTTATCCAAATACATTTTTGCTCTATCTATATCAGATAATTTGATACAAGGCGATTAAAAAGTTACCTCCAGCTAATATCCGCCTGCTAATCCGGCGACCGGGGTTCGAACCCGGATCGTGGCAAAAATGTAACGTTATTTGGTAGGCTTTGCCTTTAATGGCGTTGCGGCAAACGACACGGTATTGACCTTTGGTGCTTTGCCTCACCTTTTTCATTCACGATGCCAGTATCACACCTTTCGATTGTGACCATTGCCGTTTTGCCGGCCCTCCCATCTGGGCTACCGGGCCGTGGTGGGGAGTTCGCCCCTACCCCGCCTAACCCAAACCGAGCATCGGAGGGAGACAGGAGAGGCGGCAAACGAGAACTATCCATGCGTAGATTCACCCCCTCCCCATGTCCTGAAGGCCACATCGGTAAGGTCAAGTCAAAACCAAAGGTCAAATTAATCATATTTGTATTCGGGCACGGTCCATCAACAGCCACGCCCTCAACGGGTCCGATATTGATATACAACATGGATCACTATAGTGCCTCATATCACCAGGGATGCGGAGCCGTACACATTTGGGTCGGCTCTGGCTCGGGCTCCGGGGAAGCATCTCGGCTCCGCCTCCGGCTCCGAGTAAAATGTCCCGACGGCTCCGGCTCCGGCTCCGGGCAGAATCTAGCGGCTCCGGCTCTGGTTCCGTACATCCCAAACGTGATCATTCAACCCATGTTAAAAAATGTGTTTTCTTCCAAGGAGCCATACTTGCCACTAGACATGACACGTTTATTTCATGTTTGCTAATTTTGCTTGATTCCACATCTCGTTCGGAGCCGGAGCCGAGCCATTTTGACGGCTCCGGCTCCGGCCCCGGCTCCGAGCAAAATGTTCCAGCGGCTCCGGCGGCTCCGGCCCCGCTCCGCATCCCTGCTGATATCACTATAGAGTATATAGTGATACGACTTACAGTCGTCTCGACTCTTATGACACATGTGTTCTGGATCATTTCATAAATATAATTAAATGATTAAAATTTATTAAAATTATTTAAAACGCGGGTATTATTTATTTAAAAAATATAAATAATTGAGTCATGCTATGCATACATTTAAAAAATAGTCCGAATGCTTTGAATGGGTGGATTTCTGAAGTAAGAACCCACGCTAAATTGTACTTGCTGCGCGGGTCCTGGACAGGAAATTCCCGCCCGATCAGGAAATTCCGGGTTGACTGCATAATTATTTTAAATCAAACGGGTAACGTATACACATAGCTGGACACGGCCCGTCCTTATTCCCGAACCTAGCTGGGCAGTCCGCTCCGGGGGTCACGGCACCGCACACCCACCCGGTGGCGACTGCAGTCACAGCTAGTCAGGCGTCCGTAGGAGGGCATCACTGACCCCACGCCCACCCCCGCACGGCTGAAGCCCCGACCTGTCAGACAGTCCGCTCCGGTGGGCACGGCATCGCACACCCGCCCGGTGGCGGTCGAAGTCACAGCGCAGCAGGCAGCACTAATTCCACCTCCGTACGGCTGAAACCCCGACCTGGCGGCCGTCGGCGGCACTCCAGGTCGGCGGTCGTCACCTCCGTGCAGGAGGTCTCGTCGACGGAGCGCTGGCGCGCGCCGCTGGCCGCCTCGGCAGGCTCGGCCGCTGCGTCCTCCAGTCTGCTCGTCGAACGCCGAGCGGTAGACGATGGCGCTGTCGGCGACGGCTGTCGGCAGAGGCGTGGCGTGCTCGGCCGCCGTGGCCGGGTCGGGCCGCTGCGGCTTGGCCAGCGTGGCCAGCGCGCGCTCGGCCATGGCCGCCTCCTGCTCCTCCAGCTCGGCGAGAGCCTGCTGGACGAAGCACGCCTCCGGTCGTCGGCCAGCTCCACCAGCCGGTGCTCCAGCGCGGCGCGCTCCGGCGCCAGGATCTCGGACGCCACCTGACGCACACACACAAGCATAGGAAAACACCTGTTACACTTCAAGCCACACACTTGGTGATTGAGGAGGAAGAGGAAATTGAGCCGAACAAGGACTATAATACAGATGCATACGAGTGTTGAACTAGTAATGATACATATCGGGTTATTATTGGTCTTTTTCACGTGAAAACAGCAGTTATATCATATTGAGCCGACATAACATGCACTTTTGGTGAAAGTTGATCTAGGCATCATGACAAGTTATCATGCATTAACGACAGTCACCAGTCGGGCCTGCCTGCCCCCCCCCCCCCCCCCCCCCCCCTCCCCGCCGCCGCCGATCACCGTACCTGTTTGGGTGTGGCCAGTATGATCCTAATCAGCCTCTGTCGCTCCGCGTCTCCCAGCGTGACCAGCTTCTCGTAGGGCTCGGCGTCGTCTTCCACCAGCTGGCCGAGCGGCGAGCTCGGCTGGCGGCGCACCAGCCGAAAGGCCACGGTGTCTCCGAGGCGCGCCGGCGGCCGCGGCACCAGCCGGCAGCGGCGCACCTGGTCCGGCTGCACCGTCTCCTCGCAGATGGGGCATTTCCATACCGCCTGGTCGCTGAGCGCCAGGTAGTGCACCAGGCAGACGCAGCAGTAGGCGTGTGACGCGCGCCGCCTGCGGCTGGTACAGCCAGATCGGGCACGAGGTGGGCTCGTCCCCATGCAGCCATACCTGCTCCACGATCGCCCAGTCCACCAGATGGCCCGGGTCGCCCAGGCGGGGCTGTAGTCACAGCTCAACACGGCTCCGGCGGGCACGGCAGCGCACACCAGCGCGGTGACGGCTGTAGTCGCAGCTCAATTACAGGAGTCCGTAGACGGCCGGCTCCGGCGGGCACGGCAGCGCACACCAGCGCGGTGACGGCTGTAGTCGCAGCTCAATTACACGAGTCCGTAGACGGCCGGCTCCGGCGGGCACAGCAGCGCACACCAGCGCGGTGGCGGCGTTAGTCGCAGCTCAATTACACGAGTCCGTAGACGGCCGGCTCCGGCGGGCACGGCAGCGCACACCAGCGCGGTGACGGCTGTAGTCGCAGCTCAATTACAGGAGTCCGTAGACGGCCGGCTCCGGCGGGCACGGCAGCGCACACCAGTGCGGTGGCGGCGTTAGTCGCAGCTCAATTACACGAGTCCGTAGACGGCCGGCTCCGGCGGGCACGGCAGCGCACACCAGCGCGGTGGCGGCGTTAGTCGCAGCTCAATTACACGAGTCCGTAGACGGCCGGCTCCGGCGGGCATCTGCGCGTGAGGCACCGCAGACCGAGCGCCTTGGACACATCTCCAGGAGACCAGCGGATCCGGCGACCTGTCGCCGCCTGGCGCACCTGACGTTCGGACAGAACGCCGGACTTCAGCAGACGATCCAGCTGAGCTCCTTTTTTAGTGGCGACCCGCAACTGGCGCTGGAGAGTCCTCTTCTCATTACGCCACTTCCTGCTCAGCTTGCAGAGACGCTTCTGCAGGTCCCGCAGCTCCCCTTCAAGACGCACAACCTGTTCCAGAGGTGTCGTGTCCTCGAAGATGATCACTGGGGATCCAGGATCCGGTCCAGGGTTTCCAGGAGCAGGCGCAGACAGTTCAGCAGCAGGACTGTCACCGTCTCTGTCCCTGGAAGCAGCGACAGAGAAACAGCAAGTGTTAAAACGGGCCACACTAATGGCAAGACGATCTGAAGTTCAGAATAGTGGAGAAAAGGGGCAAATCCTGAGGGATGATAGTGGCCGAGGCCTGACATGGTTGGAAAAGTTAACACTTGCTAATATTTTTGTACACCAGGAAAGTTTGTTCTGCACATTTAAAACTGTAAAGAACTGATATTTTGTACTCCAAGCAAAATATGTTTTATGTTTTTTTAAACAATGAAGCCAGTTTAGTTTTATTGTGCATTGCTTATTTCAGGTGTTGTGTATATTTGTGTTTAACATGAAACATTATATCACTAATATATCCTTCATCGTGTTAGACAGGAAGATACCTAATTAGTATGGGTTGATCATGACTTTGGAAGTCATAGTCAATGTCAAATAATTAGGATGAGGAACAATGAGTCAAATAATGAGGAACAGCTACCATAACCAGTGTCAGCAAATAGTTTTAGCGACACAGTCCGGTTTCCACCAAATTTAATCACAAGGCCAAATAAATATGATTACTCAGACTATTAAATACCGAAAGCAATACGACAAGATAAGAGATTAGGTCCGATTATCTAATTTGGACTATCATTACCATCAGTGGCATCTAACCAATCTGTCAGGACTTCAGGGTTATTTTTTTTAACCATCAATGTAGCCTTCAAGACCATTATCACATACTTTATAGGATCAATCATAATTATATTCTAAAACTTAGGCCTTTGGTGTGTATTGGTACAAAAACAAGCTTCCTTGGCAAATGACAGAATAAAACGTGCAATAAATCATTTTTTTGCACTTATCACACAGTTTTTGCACCTTCAGAGTCTCTGCTGGCAGAATGTCACGTTTAGATGCACCAGCGGCGGCGGTGTAGGACTCACCATCACATACTAAAAAACTTGATTCTGTACAGTCGCAAATTTCACAGAGCAAAACTACCAAGTTAAAAAAACCATAGAAATGGGCCACTTTTCTGACACTGCACCCTAGGTGCACTTGGTCCTGACACGTACTTTCCGAGACTTGTCCATTGGATCAAGAGGTGCACTTGGCACGTGCATGTGGTACCCCTCTCTGGACCAATATGCTATATTTAACAAACTATACCACCCAGACCGTTGCAATTTTGCAAGATGGTGTATCTGTTCATGTCATAACTGGTGCGAGTGGTTTTAGCCGCATGGAGGTCAATCACCGTCAATGCCTGCACGTGCGCCACGTAACCCCTCGTATGCAGGGTTTTGGCGAATGGCATTTTATATAAAATTGAACCGTTAACTTGTCTTCAATTTTTCTTCACAGTTAGCGAATAGTGCGATCCTTATCACTAATTAATTGCCTAAGCGATTGAAAAGTTGCAGGCGCCGTTTTAGCAAGACATATAAGGCATATTCGGATCCTTCATTCCGGAGAAACAAATGCTTTTCTTGTATAACTTCCTTGTTATTTATGCTAGATCAAAACTTTAGCCACCAACGAGTTGCTCTCTATGAGAGGAATCAGAAGATACCCAGTTTGACCCAAAAAGGTCAAGGTTACTATTTGACCTAGTGTCAAATATCATATCAGGTCAAAAGGGGCAAAGCCACATATTAAACGATTCGTAATGCCGAATAGAGACAGATAAAATAGAAATAGGCAAATGACATTTGCATCAATATTCCCGCTCGTCACTGCAAATCGTTTGATATGAAGCATGGGCGGCAGTTCGATATTTGAACACGCTATGCTGACAGGCCAAAATCGTCTGCACTATTTCTTAAATGCGTGCACTGCCGCCTAAATGGGGCGTAAAAGGGTGTATAGATCCCTCTCGGCATTAATGAATAATGGGGTCACCACCTGATGTGAAAAGCAACAAAAACGTTTAAACATAACTCACATTTGGCACTTTTGCAGGAGATCATATTGTATGTTCTTATCTGCTTTGTGTTACAGTGTCAAGAGTATTGATCAGACTGATACAAATGTGATATAAAACTGTTAGCTATCAAAGGATACCAAAATATCAAAATCTGTCAAATGTGAGTTACGCTTTTCTTGTTTATCACGACAGCACTACAATTGTGAGCCTCCTTATCTTGCATAATATGCGAACAATCATACCTTGACAGTTCTTGGCCAGAGTCTCCAGAGGTCAGCTCATCGCTCAGCTTCTTGAGGGATCGCTGCTGCATGCGCACATCTCGATGTGCTGATGCTGCTTCTGGTTTCCTATAATGAAAGGGAAACATTAATTAATACACAATTACCTAAAAAACTAGCATTCAGCAATTATGTCTCCATAATCTGGATGAATAGCAGCCAACAGGTACAAATGCTATATCAGGATTGAGACATGTGTGCAGGATTCCGCCTCGTGTATAGGTTAGGTGTACTGTCAAGTCGAGTCGAGTTGTTTATTTAATCAGGTTCACTGACACACTGTACTTAATGGCTTTTCGCCATCGCATGTCAATGAAATAAAACAAGCATGTGAGTTGTGACAATGGAAAACATGTGCACCAAGACATAAATACAAATAAACATGCAAATTGCAAACATACATAGCTAGCAAATCCAAAAATCACTCGCAAACGTTAAACATGTTGGCATATGGTTATGGTAAGGCCACATGTTTGTCATTCACATTGTTCACATTAACAAAATGAGAAAAAAAAACAATTAACATTGTGGGGTATGAAACAAGAATGTAATTGAGAAAAAAACATGCAGAACTGTGACAGCATAAATGTAAACTAATGCAGCTTGCCTGGTGAAGGTTGATGATGGTAGGTTGAGCGATGGCACTGCTCCAGTCTTCAGCTTGGACCTCAACTTCACATGTGATGGGAGGACAGATCGCTGAATTTTATATGATTCGTCCAGATCATCATCCAGGAAATGTTTTCCACAAACTCGGGCAGTTTTAACGACTACTTCGTCCTTCCTGGCACACCTATGCAGCCATTCTGATTTTAAATGACTTACTTTGGGGAATGAAAAGAATGAGAGTCCTGGACTGTTTCTAGAGTTGTTGGAGCATTTGGAAACAACGCAATGTGGCATTGTCAGATCAACTTCGCTCTCAGACTAAATTAATAACGACAGGCGTCAGTGAATCCAATCTGAAATAATATCGATCAACTCGTTTATAAACAAGTTTAAAGATGGCGGCGGTGCGCGTCACTAACGTAAGATCCGCGTAGGAATTGTCGATTTGTGACGTCACAAATCCCCAATTTGCCTATGGCGAAGCACAGCACGACATCCCCCTGGGTACCACCCCTATCAGAACGCACTATAACAAAATCAAAATGTATTTAATGGTCCTATCCAATGGCGAAGACCTGATCTCAATCGGAGCAGTGGTTGCAAAGTTATTAGCTTCCGAAAAGCGTCTGTATGGCCGGGTCGGTCCGGGCCAGGTCGGGCCGGTTCGGGCCGGTTAGGGCCGGTTCGGCCCGGGTCGGGCCGGGTCAAATGTGAATGTATCTAGTAAGTTGACGAGAAACCTCACGGGCGCTTCTCGCCCGCTCGGTAATCAGTCATTTGATGTGGAGATCCTGATTCAGGGATCCATGCACATTGCACAATGCATATGTTTGAACTCACTGCAGTCACTATATTATATCTACTTGCACGCCATACCAATCACCAAATAACATATGGGACACACAACTTTTCATAATTAACTATTAATTGCATAGCATTTGACATAGAATAACCTCGAGCGGGCGCCTGATGCTCGCAAAGTGTAGGAAGGGAAGATAAGCCTGTTTCCAGGGGCGCAGCCAGCGGGGGCACAGGGGACACGTTCCCCCCCCCCCCCCCCCATTGGGCTGAGGGGCCCGGAGGGGCCCCTTGGCTCCTCAGCCCATATAGAACAACAACAACAACAAACAAATTTGTCCGCCCCTGTAGCTCAGTGGGAGAGCGCTGGACTTCTGACCTATCCCGGTGTGGCAGCCCGGGTTCGAGTCGCTTCGGCGCTCGCTGTTTGCTCCTGACTGGGATGGCCTGCGGCCGGTGGCAGCGGTCGTACTCAAGGTCAGGTGACGTCAGTGAGCGGGGCGGACCGTGTCCAGGTATGTCGGGCACGTAAAACTTTCGTCTCTAAATTCTGCCGGCCAACAGGAATTGCGCGATCGGGTGGTGAGGTCAGGACCTGCGCAACAAGCTCTGCTTAGCGTGGGTCCTGACTTCGGAAATCCATCCATACAAAACATTCGGACTAAATTTTTATTAAAAAAAACATTTATTTGCATTAAGATGATTATACAGTGGTTGTAGGGGGTAGCGCAAAGGTTCAGAGCCTAAATCGCGGCACTACCCCCTTAAATCTCCATTACCGCGGTGTTCATGACCTTCGGTTGAGTGTCATCCACAGCCACGCTTTGCACTTAACACTCAATAACATACGACGCTTCGTGTCTCCACTTCTCTGCAAAACACATCACACACATTCGGTAACGTTGCAGCACCGCTATAGGTCGGATTATTTATTCAGCCGAGTCGATTAGTGTCTGAAATATACTTTTGAAACAGTTGTGCCACCCTCCGACCTCTGGCAGTACTGATGTGTGCTCCGCAGAGTAGTATTTATAGTTGTTTTGGTGGCTGTTGAGAAAAGTCTACATTTAGTTCAATTGAAATGTTCTGGGAGAGGTTGTGTCTGTGTTGCATGTACAGTAGACAGTGTAATGTGAAGTGAAGTGTGCTTTCTGTTCGGTGTCCGCAAGGACAGAGTGGGTGTGGGGCCTTCTGTATTTGAAAGAGATGTGAGTTTAAGTTGGACATACCTAACCTTAGTTGTGTGTGCTGTACATTGCCATATTTTGTGCCAAAGGGGAAATAGTCAGGAGAACATTTGACTCTTAGCAAAGTTACGATTGCTGATTTGAACTTGTTTAGTGATGGCTGGGATCGGATGGATAGAGGGAGTTTGTTCCATTTGCGCGTTGAGTCTGGTATGCATGATTTTTGGAAGAGCGTAGTTCTGTTGTCTGGTAGCGTCATAGCCGTTGAGTTCCTGATTGTCCTATTAGTGTCAGTCTGGCGTACCTGGGGAGGGTGTCTCTGATGTAGCCTGGTATAGGAGTGCATCTGTCTGCCAGTTGCCAAAAGAACGTGAGTTTGTGAATTTCCCGCCTCGTGCTCAGCCGATCCCAACCAAGTTCGAGTCTGAGTTTGTCTGTTGATGTCCTAAAAATGTTCCGGTAACAAGTCGAGCGGCACGGTTTTGTAGGGTCCCTAGTCGTCGTTTATCGTAGGCCGTCAGGTGTCCGTCAAAGACAACGTCACAGTAGTCAAAGTAAGGTCTTATGTATGTCGTGTATGTTTTTTCCAAGACTGCTCGAGATAATTTTGATGCTACAGGGTAGATCGGGCTGAGAGTGATGTTAACTTTCCGAATTATTCCGTTGATATGGTCGTGAAATCTGAGATCTTTTGACGGGATGAGTCCAAGGTGTCGGTGTGAGTCTACTGAGGGATCACCAGTCCTGCAAAATGTAAAGTCGGTGAAGGACGTCGAGTGTTGTTGCTGAATGTCTGGCAGATTGTCTTGGTCGAACTGATAGTTATTGCCCATTGCTTACCGTAGTTTTCAATTAAATTTAGGTCTTGTTGAATGGATGCTTGGGCAAGAGTCATGTTATGAGTCAAATATGATGCGTACAGTGATATGTCGTCGGCGTAAAATAGTGCTGTGTTTTCTGTCTCGTCTGCCAGTCCGTCAAGGTAAAGAATAGCGAGTAGAGGACGTAGGATCGAGCCTTGTGGGCAGCCAGCGTGTATCGTCTGTGTTGTTGAAAATGTGTCGCCTATCTTAACCCTGTGTCGTCTGTCAGTCAGGTACGATTTCAGACAGTCAATTACAGTTCCAGTAATGTAGAAGTCCGTCTGACATCTGTACAGTAGTCCCGCGTGCCAAATTTTGGCGAAGTACTTTGCAATGTCGAGATAAACAGTTGTAAAGTCGTGTCTCTGGTCGAGTGCTTGGTACAAGTTGTTTGTCATGTGTACAGGGTGCAGTTGAGTGTTGTGGTGGGGTCGGTACCCGCTCTGTTTGTCAGATAGAAGGCGATTAGCGGTAAGATGCGGTTAAATACTCTTCTCTCTAGCATTTGTGATAGGCAACAGAGTGGGCTAATTGGGCGATAATTGTGCGGGTTGGAGGCAGGTCCTTTGTTTTAAAGACTGGTGTTATGTTTGCCAGATTCCATGATGAAGGAAATTTTGCATTTCTTAGTAATTTATTGATGAGTGCTGTTAGAGGTTTACAGATAAGAATTGCAGTCATTTTTAATATCTTAGCTGGGAGAAGATCGGGATCAGTTGCCTTATCAGTTATCAAGTGAATTTAAAAGTTGAAGGACTTCTTGTTCTGTGGCTTGTATTTGATTTAGAGCGGGTACCGAATCCACGTCTATGTCAATATCTGGGAGGATGGGAGTTTCACTTAGTTCTGTCTGGGAAGCAAAGTGGTCATTGAGTACGTCTGCTTTTTGTGATTCGTCAGAGATCGTCTCTCCGTCAGTTGTGTCTCCGTCAGGCTGGTCGTTTTTGTCGTCCTATGAGTGTTTTCAATGTCTTGTGGTATTTGAAAGGGTCGTGTTTGTACTTGAGGAGCTTTTCTGCCTCATTCTGTATGTGTTGATTATGTAGCTGTCTGTTTAAGTGCGTGACATAATTTATCTGTTGTTTCCACTGGTCCCAGTCTTCAGTTGTCTGTCGTCTTTGTGCTAGCTTGAAAAGTCGGTTTCTCTTGCGTATGTTCCATTTTAAGGAGCCAGTCATCCATGGTTTGTCTCTGGGTTGTATGTGTACTGTTCTAGTGGGGATTGCCTCAGATGCAGCTTCGAGTATTGCTGCTGTTAATTTTTGAGTTGCTGTGTCCACGTCTTCGTCTTGTATCGTGTCCCAGTCGGTGTCAATTCAGAGTCTAGTAAGCTTGTCTGCGTCAAGTCGGCCATAGTCCCAAACGGTAATTGATTGTGAAGCCATGGTGGGTGGTGAGATGTGATGTAGATTGGGAAGTGGTCAATTGTGGAGAATGGAGAAAGTGTGCCATGCTCTTTAATTATATGTGTATTACTTGTGATGGCAAGGTCTCAAATTTGCAGTGTTCTCTGTTATTCTGGTTGGTTCACTTATTAGTTGTGTCATGCTGAGGGTCTCAATAGTGTCTTTCAGTGTAATGTCAAAGTTAGTTATGCCACTGTGTGCTGTGTACTGGTTTTCTAGAAAAATGTTACCAGCGTTCAAGTCCCCAAGTACAAGTATTGATGCAGGAGAAAATATGTGTGCCACAGTACCACTGTTGGCCAGTCTGTCTGTGAAGTCAGTGGGTCTGTCAGCAGTCAGGTTGGGTGGAAGATATAGACAGCATGTTATAATTATTGAGCCATTAATTTTGATCATAGTCCATGTCCATTCCTCTCCTTCTAGTTCAAGGTCTGGTACTCTGCTGGCTGACAGATTTGCTTTAATGTATGTAGCTGTGCCACCACCATGTCTGTTTCTGGCAGCGGTGGAGCGGCCGAGGGGCCCAACACGGCCCGGTTTACCAGGCCGTATGTATGTAGCTGTGCCACCACCATGTCTGTTTCTGGCAGCGGTGGAGCGGCCGAGGGGCCCAACACGGCCCGGTTTACCAGGCCGTATGTATGTAGCTGTGCCACCACCATGTCTGTTTCTGGCAGCGGTGGAGCGGCCGAGGGGCCCAACACTCGGCCTGGGGGTCCGACTGAGGGGACCCCCAGGCCGACCGAGGGCTGCTTCGGGCCGACCGAGGGCTCCTAAGTCCGAACAAGAACTCTTAAGCCCGGTAAACCGGGCCGGTTTACCGGGCTTAAGAGTTCTTGTTCGGACTTAGGAGCCCTCGGTCGGCCCGAAGCAGCCCTCGGTCGGCCTGGGGGTCCCCTCAGTCGGCCTAAGGGGCCCTTGTTAGGCTTAAGAGGGCCCCTGGTCGGGCCTGAGGTGCCCTGTCCGCCTAAGGGGACTCTCAGACGGCCCAAGAGGACCCAAAATATACCTGAGGGCCCTTGGTCGTCTTGGGGGGGCCTAGGTTGGTCGGCCTGATGGACCCTCGGTTGGTCTGTGGGGCCCGGTCGGCCTAAGGCTCTTGGTTAGCCAGAGGGGCCCACAGTCGACCTGAGGGAGCTCTTGCTAGGCTTAACCCTATTCCTGTCCGGCTTTTTTACGCTAAATCTGTCCGGGGGGGCCGATTCGCCCCCCCCCCCCCTGAGATCTCGGCTCCTATCAGAGCTACAATAACGCAATTTGGTGGGTAGGAAGAACCTACAGGGAACTGTATTTTATGACCTTGGGGCAATATCTTCAAGGTCAAACGAGGTCAAATGTACCGAAATGTCCATGATCTTTTTTGTGAATAGCTTTTTTCTATGAAAGATAGAACCATAGTTTTGCCACTATCGTGTTTCTCTCGTCAAGATGCATCGAAATATGTCAAGTTTGATCTGGTAAGTTCAATTTGAAAATGTCAACCTTAGTTCATGGTCAAAGTCAAGGTGGCCAAAGTAGGTCATTTTGCATATTAGAAGACGTGTATTGACGAAACAAACACATTAGTACCAGTTTCAACTCTCTATCTATATAATGTCAAGAGTTATTGCCAAAAATGTTCGTAACCGCGGATGACCTTGAGGTGACTGCGGAAATGGTGACTGGGCACTTTGTCTGGGTAGGCGCTACTTTACCATTCATTCCATCAAAAACAATTCGCAGCTACAAGCATTCTGCTTGTCGCTGCGTTTCGTAGTTATTGAGATATTAGCGGAAGCGGAAATAAACCCTTCGTGGTTAGCACGAACTTCCGGCAGTATTCGGGTTATAACTTTATCAGTTATCAAGATATCGACTTGAATTTGTGTGTGTATATATACTGGTATCATATCTCGGAGATGTGTCAGGTATTTTTCGATTTTTTGAAAAATGGAAATATTATATACATGTAAAGAAAAAAATGTATTTTTTTCAAATTTTAAAAATTTTAAAATCGGAATTTTGCAAATTTGAGACAGCCATCTGAAATCCCTTGCACTTGTCTACTATTACGTCTTTTTGCTTGCATTTTGCAGAAAAAAATAAACTCTCCACGAGTGTTTAACCATGCAAACATTTGGTATCAAAAATGCCCGAACATGCCTCCCAAAAAGTGCTCCTGGAGCCGCCTATGTGGCAGATTTTTTTTAAAAAAAAGCATAGCATCAGATGCGCAATGAAAAGATAGGAAAGGTCAGAAAGTTTGGAGACTTTAGCTTCAATAATGAATGTTCAGCACACGAAAAACCTCCGGGGGGGCGATTCGCCCCCCCCCCCGGACAGGAATAAGGTTAAAAGGACCCTGGTCGGCATGAGGGGCCCAGTCGGCCTAAGGGGGCCCTCGACCGGCCTAAGAGGGCCCTAAGTCGTCCTAAGGGGCCTAAGTTGGTCGGCCTGAGGGGTGCTCAGTCGGCCTGTAGGGGCCTGGCGGTCTAAGGGGAGGGGGCTCGGTCGGCCTGAGGGGCCCTCGGTCGGCCTGAGGAGCCCTCGGTAGGCCTGAGGGGCCCTCGGTCGGCATGTGGGGCCCTCAGTCGGCCTGTGGTGGACCCATTCGGCCTAAGAGGTTTTCGGTCTACCTGAGAGGCCCTTGGTTGGCCTATGGGGCCCTCAGTTGGTCCGGGGTGCCCTCAGTCGTCCTCGGTCGGCCTGTGGGGCCCTGGCTAGGCTTAAGAGGTCCCCGGCCGGCCTGAGGAGCCCCCGGTCGGCCCAAAGCAACCTTCGACCGTCCTAAGAGGGTCCTAGGTCGTCCTGATGGGGCACTCGGTTGGTCGGCCTGAGGGGACCCCGGTCGGTCTGTGGGGGCCCGGTCAGTCTAAGGGAGGACCTTGGTTGGCCTGAGGGGCCCTTGATAGGCCTAAGAGGGCCCACGGTCGACCTGAGGGCCTCCGGTCGGCCTAAGGGTCCCTCTGCTGGCATAAGAGGGGCCTAGGTCGTCTTGAGGGGCCCTAGGTTGGTCGGTCTGAGGGGTCCCCGGTCGACATGAGGGGCCCCAGTCGCCTTAAGAAGACCCTAGGTCGTCCTGAGGAGCCCTAGGTTTGTCGGCCTGTGGGGCCCTTGGTCGGCTTGTGGGGGCCTGGTCGGTCTAAGGGACCCTCGGTCGGCCTGAGGGGCCCTTGGTTGGCTTGAGGAGCCCTCGATCGGCTTGTGGGCTTGAGGAGCCCTCGACCGGCTTGTGGTCTTGAGGAGCCCTCGCCACTGTGGCTGAGATGCGCGAGGTGCGGGAAGTGTCGGGCAGGACCACTCGTCAGGACTGCGACCTGTTTGTGCCCCGGTCGCGCACTGAGATGGGGAAGAGGCGCTTCAGCTGTCGCGGTCCGGCACTGTACAACTCGTTGCCCCCAGACCTGCTGGAGCTTCCCGCGACATCTGTCGGCTCAGTCTGCCGCGCCCGACTGACTATTAGCCGTTTCCCGGGCCCGTATGTGATGTATGTGATGTGCTTCATCTTGACCTGTACGAATGTATGAGTGACTGTGTTGAGCATCCGCCTGATCATTTGA
Organism: Chirona hameri; assembly: GCA_036785665.1. NCBI lineage: Eukaryota > Metazoa > Arthropoda > Thecostraca > Balanomorpha > Balanidae > Chirona > Chirona hameri. The sequence goes on from JAXIVJ010010346.1 coordinate 21,937, forward strand.
CCTTCTTTTATCTTCCGACGAGAGGTGGTAACAGCCACACGCTTGTTGTGGATCACTTTAATATACGTCTGAGTCCGAGTCTGAGTGGGGTCCGGTCGGCCTCAGGGACCCCGGTCGACCTAAGGGGGCCCTTGGTTGCCCTGAGGTGCCCTCAGTCGGCCTTGCTAGGCTTAAGAGGGCTCCCGGTCGACCTGAGGGGCCCGGCCAGCCTAAGGAGGCCCTCGGCCGGCCTAAGAGGGCCCTAAGTCTTCCTGAGCGGCCCTAGGTCGGTCGGCCTGAGGCCCCCTCGGTCAACACCTGGTCATGATAATCCCTGATAGACACTGGTGGCCTTCGGGGCCCTGCCTCGTCTGGGGGGCTAATGGCTACTGCCTTAGCCTGGTCCAGCCTGGTTCTGGAGTGTCTGATCGCCACTGGTGGTCCTGTCTAGCGCCTGAATAACCTGTACTGACCCCTAATCGCCACTGGGTCGCAGGGCCTCCCGTAAGTAAGTAACTGGGTGGGCAAATGGCCACCCAGTGCTCCAAGATGCCCACCCAGTGGCGATAATTTGCCCACCCAGTTGTAATTTATGACATCACGGGCGTCAGTAATCCCCCGTCCCCTCCCGGTGACCAAAAGGAAACAAAAGAACCAGTCTGGAATCGGTACACAGTCAATCTGTTTTCCTGTTTGGAAGCATTTGATGCGCATGGAAAGACAATACTCGTGCTCTGTTTACAAACAAATTATTTTTAGCGCTTGTTGTTGGCGGTGTTGGCCATGAGGCCTGACTGGCCCTGACCTTGGCACTGGTTTTGCCTCCACGTGGTTTCACCCGTTTCGTCTTCCATGCCGCCCAGGTTAACAATGTAAATTGGGCCTCCGGCCATCCGGAAAAACGAAGTATGCTTACCACCACAATTCAAGTTTGACCATGCCACCTAAAAAAGACAGGGTACATTGCTTTTGTTTTCCAGAAAAGAAACTTTTTCAAGAAACTTTGTCTGTGAGTACCTGGAAGCCAAGGGCCGGCGCATGCGGGATCCGGATGCAACAATTTACCAAAAGCGCGAGTTTGTGGGGAAATTCTTTCGCGAGACGGGCGACGTGTAGGTAGGGAGTCTATCACAGAAGAAAAAAAACTACGGATTCGATTCATTATTCTAGTCAGGGGCGTCGCCACCGGGGGGCCAGCAGTCCCCCCCCCCCCCCCCCACCACCACTCTAAAAAGGTGTGGGGGAGGGGCTCCCCCCCCCCCCCCTCCCCCCGCTACAACCACGATCCAAACCATAAAGGGAGATAATCACCTTTTTCCACAAAAATGGAGTTAGCACCTGAAATCGATAGACGAGGCCGAAAATATGATGTAAATTCATCACAATTTGCATATAAACATTACTACCGAAAGATATTGACAGTTTCTTACCGATAAGCGATCCACGCTTATATCGGTCGGTACCCAGCAAGTACTCGGTAACGAATTCAGTAAATTAGCCTCCCTACACATTGTATTTTTATCATGAAAGTATGCAATATGTTTCCTGCACTCTATATTTTGGGCATATGTGCCAAAAATGTATGAACAATCAACAATAATTTGAGAAAAAAAAAGTGCATTGACATCGGCAGTTTAGCTTGGCACCGGCCGGCCGGTGCCAAGCTAAATAAACTACGGCGACCTATTTAGTGTTGGCGATTTGTTTACAAGTGCCCATTCAACAACGTTCAACAGCTTGATGCAAAAGCGCCAGATGTTGCGCTTTCCAATAGTGGAGTGAAAATACCGATCATTAATTTTCCCAAACTTCCAGCTTTGAATTAGGGAATAATTTTATTTAACTCTTAAATTTAGATAACAACATTTTAATACCATAACGGTAGCCAAATAAGTTGTTGCTAACAAAATCAAAAGGTGGTTATCTCCCTTTAAAGGGAATGTTTCACCTTTCTGAACGTTGTCAAATATACGCTGGTTGTAGTCGAAAATATGAAGCAAGTGCTGCTGAAAACGATGGTGATAATTTTCCTCTCAAAAGTCACTTAACTGTATACAAATTAAGTTTTTAAATTTGGGATAATTAAGTAATTATTGAGCTATAGACCGCCGCTGATTGGCTGAGAAAGTGGGATTAGCTAAAAAAAAGTCGCTGTCAGCCAATCAGCGGCGACACTAGCCTAGACCACATTTGCAAACTATAAATTGAATTGCTTAAAAACGGCTACGTTTTGAGGGAAATGACCTTAGTATTTTCAACATTTCAATAACGGCCAAAGATACTCCACTATCTCAGTTAAAAACCAATACCAAGGTGAAACATTCCCTTTAAGGTATTTAGGCTAAGAATCTACATTATTTGCAAAATATTTTTGTCATCGCTCAAAACGATGCGTGCAGAATTTTTGGGACGGCACAAATTGGATACATCCTTGATACAGCCTTGAGGGGCGCCACCCGATCGACAGGGGCGCCACCAATATTGGCGAAAATTGTGCAGGGGGGCGCCTACGGACGGACGGAGGGCCGTCACTGGCTGGAGGGGGTGCCGTCGCTAGCCGGAGGGGCGCCGTCACGGGCCGGAGGGGCGTAGTCACTGGCCGGAGGGGCGCCTTCACTGGCCGGAGGGGCGCCGTCACTGGTCGGAGGGGCGCCGTCGCTGGCCGGAGGGGTGCTGTCACGTGCCGAAGAGGCGCCGTCTATGGCAGGGAGCGTCCTCACTGGCCGGGGGCGCCGTCACTGGCCGCAAGAGCGCCGTCACAGGCCGGGAGAGCGTCCTCACTGGCTGGAGTGGCGTCGTCACTGGCCGGAGTGGCGCCGTCACTGACCGGAGGGGCGCCGTCACTGATCGGAGGGGCGCCAGCTTTGCATGGGCGCCTCGGATCCAAAGGACCAGGTCATGCCCTGAATGACGGTATACTCGGTACGCCACTGGCATCTGACATATAACCCTGCGCCAGACCAGAATTTGGCTGATACATTGTGTCCATATAGGTCTAATTTTTGTATGTAACAGAACATCTTTGACAACCTGAAGTCCCTTCATGTCAGGGTGAACAGCATGTTTACAACTGAGGATATGTTCTGGTTTGCGGGGTGCTGTGAATAGTGAGAAATATGTTAAGAACCGGAAAAATAGCAGTGCCGGCGAACGGGCTAAGAAGTCTACCCGAGGCGGTAAGAGTGAAATAACCGCAATGACCGCGCCAGGCGCATTCTTTCGCGGTTTAGCGACCGCATCCGACATCGCAACAATCAACTGGGTCCTGTTTCTTCCACAGAGCTTTCTCAGCGATTTTGTCCATGAAGTCACCATCACTGAGACATGCTCTTTCATAAGAACATTAAAATGTCACCAGTGAACTTTGACTTTTGGGATTTCTCACGCATTCCTGGTAAGCGCTAAGGCGATGGAATGGAGTTGGTTTCAGGCTGCAGCGTAGTGTAGATAAAACTGTATGTGTCAAATTATTAATATCTGGAAGAAGGAAAAAGTCATGAAGTAAGAGTTCTGGTGATCCTCATTACAATAGTTGAATGAAAATGAAGGAAGGGAAATAGAGTCGGCTCTTCTGAATGGCGCGTGCGTACCAGTGACGTCATTTCGTAACCAAAATTTGGGTATACCCCAAAAAAAATCAATACCGAATCGGTTATTGGTTGGTCAGAGAATACATTTTAGGTATGTTTCGGTCAAGCAAGTCAGCGATATGCATCAGACCGGCCACCCTTTTTGCCGGAAGTTCGGCATGTTCTGCAGGTATCCAGCTGGGAAATAAGAATGTCAGGCAATTAATTTGGATTCTGATCATTAATACTATTAAGTATTATTGAGATATTTCTTTCCCTAAAAGAAATGTACCTGCATCTGCAAAGTAACGCTTGCCAACCTCTTTTTCGGGTTGGGAAAAATCGGTTTGGTTTTCGGTCAGCAATGAAATTGGTATCGGTTTGATCAAGTTTCAGGAATTTTCTGAAAACGACATCACTAGTGCGTACCATAATAATGTGGATTGTTGACTGGAAAAATATGGACTTGTGCCCCCCCCCCCCCCCCCCCCACTCAAAATGTCGTGGCGACGCGCCTGATTCTAGTCATTCATTATGATCTGGGTAGCTGTTATCCAGATGCACAGCACAGTCGCTGCTATACTAACTGCTGCACTGGACATTGCTGTGTGATTTGGGGATTTTCTGAGTTCAGATATAATCGAATAAATATGAATCATCGTGTTCCCGTCATTTTGTTTTGTGTATTCACGATCTCAGCGCATTTCCATGCAAGATGGTTTATTCCAGTAGAGTCAGGTTAAGATGGATGCAAAGTTAAAACCCACACAGCCACGCTAAAAAGTAGAGACAGTGGAAACTTAAAGGGAATGTTTCACCTTTCTGAAAGTTGTCATATACGCTGGTTGTAGTCGAAAATATGAAGCAAGTGCTGCAGAAAACGATGGTGATATTTTTTATCTCGACAAGTCACTTAACTTTATACAAATTAAGTGTTTTTTATTGGGGATGATGACGTCATTATTGGGCTTAGACCGCCGCTGATTGGCTGACAAAGTGGGATTGGCGGACAAAGTGGCTGCCAGTCAATCAGCGGCGGCACTAGCCTAGACCCCATTTTGCAAACTATAAATTAAATTGCTTACAAACGGCTACGTTTTGGGGAAAATGACCTTAGTATTTTCGACATTTCAATATCGGCCAAAGATAATGGCTATCTCAGTTCAAAACCTATACAAAGGTGAAACATTCCCTTTAAAGGAGGTGTGCCTACTGTTTTGGAATGTCAAAAATATTTTTCAATTTTTCATACGGCAAGTAGTCTGTTATCGGCTGACTTTCATCTGTTATCACATATAACAGATAACAGACATCAAGTAGTCTGTTATCGGCTGACTTGCAACAATCAATGGTTTGATTGTTGGATATGATTAAATTCACATCTAAAGACCCTTTAGTTGAATTTGCACTTGTATTGTTTTTTGCTTATTTTTTGTTCCGATATCTATAAAACGATCGCCACTATAGTGATGTTATGTGAAACGGCGCACATAAGACAATAAAATTACGGTCACATCATCATCATAGAGAGACAAGTTGTGTACAGCATGTTCTTGCCACTGTGAACTTTATTATGTGCAAGTTTTTCGTAGCTCTAAATTGATATCTTCGTCGAAAAATGGCCATCGGACATTATCGAAACGGCCATCATCGAAAAGCATGATGGCCGTCCAGGTTTTGTTCGGCTGCTGCTATCAGCGCGCACGAGCTGATTTGTCGAATTGCTATTGGCCGGCGCTAACAATATCCTATCAGTTTAATCGATAGTTGCAGTGCTTCTAGTAGCGGAAGCCCTCTGGAGTCTATCCGATAATTGTGTGATTCCATCACGTTCCTGGAGTCTTTGGAATATCTCAGCAACTAGGGTTAATCTGGAGAGATGAAGTAATGGTTCAATTCCGAAATATTGTCCAGACCAGTGTCAACAACCCCAAATAAGCGATGTCAGTAGGCACACTCCTCAGGTCAGAAAAAAAAAGCACTCCGCCAGCCTACATGCTTGTAAACTGTTTCAGCACGGAATTATTGCTGCGGCGATACTGGCGAAATTCCGCGTTTCTGTGCTGTGGTCGCTAGATCCTGCTGCGGACGCAGCTATACTTCTTCGTGTTCGGGCCACGGGAACTCCGGTCAGCAGCAGATAAAATTATATAGACGAAGAACTGAGCAGAGGGGCGCCTGGCAAGGATGCCCTCACAACTCCATTATAACCAGAGAGAATCCTCTCAAATCCCAGAAGTAAACCGAAGAGCCTTAGAAAATTGGTAACAGAAGAGAAAATACTCAGTTATTGAAATATGTCACTAACGGGCCCAGGGGCGGCGTCACGTTTTTTTTTTGCCAGGGGTGGCAACATTGACTGAGTAGGTGCGCATGTATCCTCTACTGGGAAAAAGTGTCACGGAAGTATAAAATGCTTATAAACCTCGCGACAAACAAGATTAACACCCAACACATTTCGTCCTATTTTGTGTTATTAATTAGCTGATAGGTATCTATTTTTGCAAGTTCTGAAAATATTTTAGCACATTTTATCCAAAATCGTAGGAATGCCTGGAAGAAAAAGTCACATGCTTTAGCATTTGAGCTTCTTGGCATTCCGGAGATGTATTCTTGGGGGGTTAAGTTGGCAGCTAGCTTTTTCATTTCCGTCTGTATGTCTGTCTGTCTCTTTGTACAAGGTTTCTGGCGGCTAGCGGAAAAACCGTGCGCAGCACTCGCACCAAATTCTCAGAGTGCATAGACACGTCAGATGGATTCGTGCTTTTGCACTTTTCAGGAGTGCAGAGTGCACGTGGCACGTGCTGCGAGTCACCTCCGAAATCGTTATTTCTGGGGCCTGTAGGTCACATGTTGCGACGCCGGTGCATCAAACTTTGTGAAAAGACAGACGCCATAGGAGGTTGCGTGCTTTTTGTGGTGGCGACGGTGCGGGGTGCACAGGTCGCCAGCACGGGACATCGAAACTAGTTTAGGGGACCTCCGCCTGGGAGATTCGTGTCCGAGAGCGGTTCGAGCTACGGGTACCAAAACCGGTGTGCGGATAGGAAATAAGACGGGCTTCCACCATTTGTCACCTTCGTGGCTCCCACCCAACCGATATGCACGTTAGCGCGTGACAAGGGCAGAAGGGGTGTAAAATAGTACCCTCACATTTGGTTGTCAATATCTCCCAAAGTATCGGCTAGGTTGACTTGCAATTTGCTGCATGGCTTCATGCATGGGTACTGGCAACATTCCATTCAATAATGAATGTGTGTGTTAGCACGTGCGCACGTGCAACTGCCGCACTCAGATCTCGGAAACTGCTGGACCAATCGATCCGAAATTTTGTGAGCAGTTAAATGCATGAGTTTGGGGCGGTCCGCATGAGTCAGAATCAAAGTCAGTCGGCACGTGCGCACGTGGACGGGCTCCGATTTTGGATCTCCGCCAACTACGGATAGCTGGCGGACCTCTAGTTTTGATACTGGACCCATAAAATATGACTAGCACCCCACGATGAATTAACTATGTATCGCGTTTTCAGATGGTAGACAATTTGTATTTACCAAATAATAGCGTCTGTAAGTATAATCTTGAAACTCAGTACGTTGGACAGGAGTTAGGAGAATAAACGAGTATAATCGTTTCTTACGGTAAATTGTAACGGTTGTACAATATTTCAGTGGCGCTGTTCCCTAGGGAAAACGCCAGCCGCCCGCGGAAACCGGCGTCGCTTTTGTCGTGATGGGGGTTGCGGGTGGTGCGCCGGGATTGGATCGGTGTGGAGATTGTCGCAGCACGGTCATGTGGAACCATGATTATTAGGGTCATGTGGAAGCGTGTGGAACAATACAGAGGTTCGTTATCAAACTGGAGTGGTATGACATATGGCGACACTACCTGAAAAGCAGGAACAGGAACCCGCAGCACATATATGTAAGGCAATGTTTGAATGTTGCGGTGGATAGAGGTAAAGTACCGAATCAAGTATAATTATCTCGTTATTATTTCGTAATTGGTACAAACATGCAAGTTTATTAATGTCAAGACTATTATGACATATAAAGACATAGGAACAGCAAACACACCAACCGGTGGACGAATTTCGTCTTACAGCATTCCTCGGCACCGTATGATTAAACGAAATTATGCACACGTGTAGCGACACATGACGTGTGTCGCTAACTCTTTGAGTTATGGAGATATATACGGTTTTGTTAAAGGGATTATACGTGTAGTTCTGACGGGCTTTGTATCCGTTTTGTGAAAATCTGTCTGTCATCACTTAGTCACGTCATTACTCACATTGTAAATAGTAGCCTCGTGTCACATCATGTTCCCGATTTATGGAAGCTAGCCCTTGTTCACCCCATCCAGAAGTCGCCCAAATCCACCGAGACCGCCAACTATCGACCCATCTCTCATTTTACCCACCATAGCTAAAATCATCGAGCGCGTCGTTTACGAGCAACTCTTTTATTACTTCACCACCCATCACTTGTTTTCGCCAAACCAGCACGGCTTTAGACGGAATCACTCAACCGATACCGCGCTTTTAACTGTCAGTGATAGAGTATTTTCTGCCATGGACCGTAGTGACATCACGCTGTTGCCTACTTGACTGTTCGAAATGTTTTGATGTGATTCCGCACGACCCTCTTCTCCGCAAACTCGAACTCTATGGCGTCGACATTCTCTGGTTTAAGAGTTATCTTGCCAGCCACTTCCAGCAAGTGCAAATTCAGGAATTGTCGGGGCGTTATGTCACATCCGATGCGCTTTTGAACCCCATCGGCACGTACCAGGGCTCTTCTTTGGGACCGCTTATATTCTCCATTTACGCTAACGACCTACCTTTGTACACAGAGGGCGCGCACGTGATACAATACGCGGATGACATTCAGGTGGCGGTCTCTGGTGGGACCCGCGACGTTGGCTCCCTGGTCCAGCTCATAGAACACAACCTGGCTTTGCTATCCCGGTGGTTTGGCAAAAATGGTATCAAAATCAACGTTAAAAAAACTCAGTTCATCATCCTTGGCTCACGGCAAAACATCCAGCGCCTCCCTCCTGTCAACATTAAATTTATGGACGCCGACGTCGCCGGTTCCGCCACTGTCCTAAACCTGGGTGTGGACAGTGTGGTACAGCGATGCACCGGCATGCTCTGCGGCCTGAACCATAGCAGGCATAGTCTACCACGGTCAACTCTGCTGACGATTGTACAGGGGCTCGTCATCTCGCGCATTCGTTATTGTTTGGTAGTGTATGGCGTGTGCAACAGCACTCAGATGAAGCGTGTCCAGAAGTTGCTGAATTTTGCTGCCCGTGTTTTATCTGGACGTAGGAAGTTTGACCACATTAGTGATGTACTCCACAGACTGAACTGGTTTACTGCAGAACACATGTATTTGTATCACGGTCTTAACTTGCTTAAGCGTATGATTTCAACTTCGGAGCCCGAGACCATTGCCGGTGACCTGATCACACGTGGTGACGTTCACCACCGTACCACCCGAAATGCGGACCATCTAGTCACGCCAGCGATCCGATCCGAGTCCGGCAGGCGTCGGTTCAAATACTCGGTGGTCACCGCGTACAACGCCTTGCCCTCAACAATCAGATGCCTGCCAACAACACGCTTCAAAAATGAGCTGAGGAAACACCTGCTGATGAAACAGCGGAGCGGGGTCGGCTAGGTGTGACGAAGCGTGTGAGTGTTTATGCGTGTATTATGTGTGTGTGTGTGTGTGTGTGTGTGTGTGTGTGTGTGTGTGTGTGTGTGTGTGTGTGTGTGTGTGTGTGTGTGTGTGTGTGTGTGTGTGTGTGTGTGTGTGTGTGTGTGTGTGTGTGTGTGTGTGTGTGTGTGTGTGTGTGTGTGTGTGTGTGTGTGTGTGTGTGTGTGTGTGTGTGTGTGTGTGTGTGTGTGTGTGTGTGTGTGTGTGTGTGTGTGTGTGTGTGTGTGTGTGTGTGTGTGTGTGTGTGTGTGTGTGTGTGTGTGTGTGTGTGTGTGTGTGTGTGTGTGTGTGTGTGTGTGTGTGTGTGTGTGTGTGTGTGTGTGTGTGTGTGTGTGTGTGTGTGTGTGTGTGTGTGTGTGTGTGTGTGTGTGTGTGTGTGTGTGTGTGTGTGTGTGTGTGTGTGTGTGTGTGTGTGTGTGTGTGTGTGTGTGTGTGTGTGTGTGTGTGTGTGTGTGTGTGTGTGTGTGTGTGTGTGTGTGTGTGTGTGTGTGTGTGTGTGTGTGTGTGTGTGTGTGTGTGTGTGTGTGTGTGTGTGTGTGTGTGTGTGTGTGTGTGTGTGTGTGTGTGTGTGTGTGTGTGTGTGTGTGTGTGTGTGTGTGTGTGTGTGTGTGTGTGTGTGTGTGTGTGTGTGTGTGTGTGTGTGTGTGTGTGTGTGTGTGTGTGTGTGTGTGTGTGTGTGTGTGTGTGTGTGTGTGTGTGTGTGTGTGTGTGTGTGTGTGTGTGTGTGTGTGTGTGTGTGTGTGTGTGTGTGTGTGTGTGTGTGTGTGTGTGTGTGTGTGTGTGTGTGTGTGTGTGTGTGTGTGTGTGTGTGTGTGTGTGTGTGTGTGTGTGTGTGTGTGTGTGTGTGTGTGTGTGTGTGTGTGTGTGTGTGTGTGTGTGTGTGTGTGTGTGTGTGTGTGTGTGTGTGTGTGTGTGTGTGTGTGTGTGTGTGTGTGTGTGTGTGTGTGTGTGTGTGTGTGTGTGTGTGTGTGTGTGTGTGTGGGTGGGTGGGTGTGTGGGTGTGTGGGTGTGTGGGTGTGTGGGTGGGTGTGTGGGTGTGTGGGTGTGTGTGTGTGTGTGTGTGTGTGTGTGTAGGTGTGTGTGTGTGTGTGTGTGTGTGTGTGTGTATGTAGGTGTGTGTGTGTGTGTGTGTGTGTGTGTGTGTGTGTGTGTGTGTGTGTGTGTGTGTGTGTGTGTGTGTGTGTGTGTGTGTGTGTGTGTGTGTGTGTGTGTGTGTGTGTATGTGTGTGTGTGTGTGTGTGTGTGTGTGTGTGTGTGTGTGTGTGTGTGTGTGTGTGTGTGTGTGTGTGTGTGAGCTGCGTATGTGTGACGACCACCATGACCATATGTTTTATCATATCGACATGGGGAACAGAATAGCCACCGCACAATGTGGATGTGCCTCATGATGTAAAATACAAATACAATACGGGTTTTTCCCAGAATAATTGAGTTACATAGTAAAACGTACTTATAAAGGTGGTAGAAGTCCCACGGTAGCCACATTTTTCTGGGAATGACCTCTTCTGCACGTAAGGACATTCCAAAGTGCGCGGTGATGCCACCGCGTATTTTCTGCAGGACCGGCTGAGGCAGAGCCAGTCATCTCTTTTATGCTAATAAAAACACCTCACTTATGGCATATTTCCGATAAAATAAGCAATATTTGAAGGAAAATCAACTTGTTTTGTTCCAACGACAGCAGCAGTTACCTAGTTTTCCCATAAAATTATATATTTTGCATGCATTTTCATGCCAAACAAAAAAATACGCTACCACCAAATTATCAACGCTAAAGGCCAGAGAAAAGAAAACCACAAAAACACAAAAACTCAACGAACAGTGTGTAGTAATACAAAGTCCCGTCAGTTTTGAATTGCATATTAATTTTCTGATCCAGTGTAGGGCTTACAGATAATTCAAAACTCTAAAATTGATCTTAAGATAAAAGTGGTGGACAGTAGTGCCGATCAAGTACTCGTTATCTGATACTAGTCTCGAAAAACGCCCAAGTTTTAACGCTGATAATTTCTGAAATAATGGACTAAATGAGCATTGAGGTCCCTGTTATATGTCTTAAACGTGTTTAAAGCTCATACAACTGCAAAAAGTGCATTTACTTTCAGGACGGAAACCCGTATAATCCCTTTAAGGACACCCATATCTAGGCGAAATTTGACTTTTGATGAACTCTGGTGACCTCAATATTGACCGGCACAGGAAATGGCCGGTACACTTTCGATAGAGCTTGTCTCGAGTTATCTAACGTCGTTTTCCGCTTATCGCTACACCGTGTTTTTTTTAGATCTTAGGGAGGCGGCTATCCGCCTCCCTCCCGGCAGTCTGTGGTTGGCGCGAACCCCAGCTGTGCACGGGTTAACATTGATTATATTGTATTTCTTTAATTAAAGATTAAGCTTCTGCCCTGTCTTGTCCTGCCCCACCTGTCTTGCATTGCCCTGCCTTGCCTTGGTCTGCCCTGCCCTGCCCTGCCCTGCCCTGCCCTGCCCTGCCCTGCCCTGCCCTGCCCTGCCCTGCCCTGCCCTGCCCTGCCCTGCCCTGCCCTGCCCTGCCCTGCCCTGCCCTGCCCTGCCCTGCCCTGTCCTGTCCTGTCCTGCCCTGCCCTGCCCTGCCCTGCCCTGCCCTGCCCTGCCCTGCCCTGCCCTGCCCTGCCCTGCCCTGCCCTGCCCTGCCCTGCCCTGCCCTGTCATGTCCTGCCATGTCCTGCCATGTCCTGCCATGTCCTGCCATGTCCTGTCATGTCCTGTCATGTCCTGCCACGTCCTGTCCTGTCCTGCCCTGTCCTGTCATGTCCTGTCCTGTCCTGCCCTGTCCTGTCCTGTCCTGTCCTGTCCTGTCCTGTCCTGTCCTGTCTTGTCCTGTCCTGTCCTGTCCTGTCCTGTCCTGTCCTGTCCTGTCCTGTCCTGTCCTGTCCTGTCCCGCCCTACCCTGCCCCGCCCTGCTTGGCCCTGCTCTGTCCGTTGTCGCCACCCTGTCCTGCCCCGCCCAGTGGCACCGGCACAACTCTCTTGCATTGGCGTGCTCTCGGTTAGATAAGTCAATTTAGATTACCCGATACAGAGCGAAAGTTTCGGTCAAATTAGCGAATATCATAGCCATGACTAGATAGAATAGTTTGAATAGCAATATAGACTAACGTGACTACAATTTTCATTGGTCGACGAAGGGAACTGTTACATATATGTTCACAGCGGTCGAAATCCACAATTTGTACAAAACAGCGTCGGTAAAATTTTGACGGTGGCCTAAATGCTAGGGGTGGCAATGCCACCCCAGTGTCACGGCAGGGGTGGCATGCCGCCATTGCTGAGTACCGGCAAGTAATCAGTTGTGGATTTTCTGTTTCGCTCTCGAAGCGACGCGAACAATTATTCTGCCTAGATTTAATTAAAGGGAAATAATTACCTTTTTCCACACAAAAATGGAGTTATTACTTGAAATTGATAGACGAGACCAAAATATATTGTAAATTGATCACATTTTGCATATAAAAATTCCTACCGAAAGATATTTGAAGTTAAGGTTGATAAGTGTTCCACGCTTATCCCTCGCCCTACAGGGGGGCTGACAGCCCCCCCCCCCCCCCTGAGGTTTTTCTTGAACAACTTCTTACACGTGCAGCGCATCTTGCTTACATTTTCAGTAGCTGAATTTACAACAATTATACGTATGCTGTAAAAATATCATTTAAATTGGTTGAGCAGTTTGGGACATAATCATGTTTTGATGACGTCATGTTGGTGAAAAAGCTATACATATTTGAAAAACCGTAGATAACAGAGTTTTAAAGTAAATTGCAAACGCAATTCAGCAAAGATACAAATTGGTATGTTCTTTAAACTGGCAATCTCGGATGTTCACAATTTTGGGTTTTTGCACCCTAAAATTAAAAAACAAATGATTTTTTGGAAAAATCACCACAAAATCAAAATTTTCAAAGATGTTAGAAAAACCGGAAAATATGTGATAGGACTGAGTATGGACAATACCCAAACCAAATTTCAAAGCAATATCTTTATTTTTGACTGAGTGATGGCTCCCAAGTGTAAGAAACTCATGACGTTATTTTTTAATAACTTTTTGGACTTTTTTGACAAGATACGAACAAATAATTAGCTTTTCTGTATTTCTGAGACCAAAATGGTCTAAGAACATGCCTTTTATTTACATTTATCAATTTCTAATTTTGAGGTTTTCTGACAGCAAAATCGCTGTTCTGGACGTGGTCGATCCGAGGTCATTCACTTGACCTGGAAGGTCACCCGTTGACCTGAAACCTAGAAATCGCATACTGTTAGATTTCTCTCATGACAGGCAACATGCTCGTTCTTACCGCATTGCTTGGTTGCTTGGTTTGGAAGTTAACAGGGGAGGCCTGTCAGCCGATTCAGCCGATGTGTGCGATTTGCTGGGAGGTAATTCAACAACGTTGAACAGATTTGCGTATATTGCAATGTAGACTTCCGATCAATGAAGACCCCTAAAAAGCAAGTAGGGAACTGCGGTGCGTTACCAAAAACCAGCGATTTAACGATCCCATGGACCAGGGTGTGGCAGGAAACAATATTGTAATAATATAATCGAACCTGACCTAACCTTTACAGTAATTACGGTCGCAGGGACCCACGTTTAGAACGCTCCGCTCGCATTCGCTCACTGCGCTGCGGAACCTACGGGGGAGGGGGCTGTCGCCCCCCCCCCCCCCCACCCCGAACCCCCCAGACCATCTCGTAGACAACTGGTCCATGGGGATCGTCTAATCGCTGTTTTTTTGGTAACTCACCACAGTTTCCTGCTTGCTTTTTCGGGGTCTTCACTGATAACAGATTGATACAAAAGCGCCAGATGTGTCGCGTTTCCAATAGTGGAGAGGAAACGCCGATCATGAACTCCGAAAGAAGTATAGGTACATACTTGCTTCTAGTTTTTCCAAACTTTCAACTTTGAATTAGATAATTATTTTATTTTATTCATGAATTTAGATCACATCATTTGTATAACATAACGGTACCCTAAGAAATTATTTTAAAAAAATCAAAAGGTCGTTATTTCCCTTTAATAATTAATGTATTTGATTCACAGATTTGATATGAAATGGACATTGGCCGTTTTCACGAAGGATTATTTATTGCGCTGAAAAGATTCTGAAAAGTTTCTGCAAAGTTTTAAAAAGTTTTAGTATAAAAGTCTTAGTTTAAAAGTCTAAAGTATAAAAGTCTCCTTTTATACCAATAATTGTATACCAAAACTTTTAAAAAACTTTTCAGAAACTTTTTAGAATTTTTTTAGCGCAATAATCCTTCGTCAAAACGCTATTGACTGCATTTTTAACAGAACAAAATAATGCCTACGAATATCATAGACTGGTACGACCGGTTTAGCTCCCTTTATACTAGGTTGTAATTTGATACATGATTACTATTTGATAACCCTAAATGTTCCAACCGGCTTGGGGCGCTGCCAATCTTCACCGGTTACAAGGTGTATATGTACAAGCAAGATTTTGCTATTGCTAATGTAGAGACTAGAAGGAAAAAGATATGCACATAACTGTCCTGAAACGTCAAAACGTCAAAAGTATTAATATTGAGAATAAATTGACAGCCATATAACAACTGTGCCGCCAAGAGTCCCGAAATTTGAGGTTTTAGAAGGCTGGAGCACTATTTTGCTATTTGAATCAGACCAGGGCCTCCCGTACGTAACTGGGTCCAGTGCTCCAAGATGCCCACACAGTGGCGATAATTTGCCCACCCAGTTGTAATTTATGAAATTACGAGCATCCGCAATCTCCCGTCCCCTTCCGGTGACAAAAAGCAACAAAAGAACCATTCTGACATCGGTACAGTCAATGTGTCCTGTTTGGAAGCATTTGGATGCGCATGGAAAGACAATAATCAAGAATGGCCTCAGGACTGGAAATTTGTTATGTTTGGCCAGTGTCTAAAATACCTGCATATTATTTGGCTTTGCTGCTGCATTTCCGAGGCGCTGTTTCGACGCTAAACATTTCAAGCGCCGGGTCCTGCGGCCATTTTTTGATAAGAATGGCTTCAGGTCAACAGTGTAAATTGGGCCTCCGGCCATCCGGAAAAACGAAGTTTGCTTACCACCACAGTTCAAATTTGACCATGCCACCTAAAAAAGACAGGGTACATTGTTTGTTTTTTCAAGAAAGAAACGTTTCCAAGGAACTTTGTCTAGGAATACCTGGAAGCCAAGGGCCGGCGCAAGCGGGATCCGGATGCACCAACATACCAAAAGCGCGAGTTTGTTGCGAAATTCTTTCGCGAGACGGGCGACGTGTAGGTAGGGAGTCCATCACAGAAGAAAAGAACTACGAATTCGAGTCATTATTCTAGTCATTCACTATGATCTGGGTAGCTGTTACCCAGATCTACACAACACAGTCGCTGCTATACTAGCTGCTGTAATGGACATCCCTCATTACTGTGTGATTTGGAGGTTCAGATATAATCGAATAAATATGGTTCATCTTGTTTCCGTCGGTTTTTTTATTCACGATCTCAGCGCCTTTCCATGCAAGATGGTGTATTCCAGCAAAGCCAAGTTAAGATGGATGCAAAATTAAAAACCACACATCCACGCTAAAAGTAGAGACAGTGAAAACTTAAAGGTCAGGAAAAATCCCTCCGTCGGCCTACATGCTTGTAAACTGTTTCAACACGAAAGCATTGCTGCGGCGATACCGGCGAGAGTTCCACGTTTTGGTGCTGTGGTCGCTAGGTCCTGCTTCGGACGCAGCTACTTCTTCGTGTTCGGGCCATGGGAACTCCGGTTAGCAGCAGATAAAATGATACAGACGAATAACTGAGCAGATGGGCGCCTGGCAAGGATGCCCTTATAACTCCATTATAACCATAGAGAAGCCTCTCAAATCACAGAAGTAAACCGAGAAGCCTTAGAAAACTTGTAACAGAAGAGAAAATACTCAGTTATTTAAATATGTCACTAACTGGCGTAGTTACTAACGGCAAGTAATCAGTTGAGGAATTTCTTGTTTCTGCCCTCGAAGCGGCGCGAACATTTCTTCTGCCTATATTTAATTAAAGGGAAATAATTACCTTTTCCCACACAAAGGGAGTTATTACTTGAAATCGACAGACGAGCCCAAAATATATTGTAAATTCATCACATTATGCATAAAAAGTTTTCTACTGAAAGATATTTCAAGTTATTACGAGCGAGCGCGAAGCGCTCGCTCGTTCTTCCGTGGTGTATGGGAAAAATCTGATTATGAGCGGCCCGACCCGACCCGACCCGTGGCGACGCTTTCAGAAGAGCATTATATCTCTGCAACCGCACGTCCGATTGACAAGCGGGCTTCTTTGCTGAGCAGCCCCATCCAACCTACCCTGTTGGAGACCAGTGCCGAATCATGTGGGTGACTACCACTGTGCGTGGCGCGTGCCGTGTGAGGGGTGTTGAAAAGTGTTTTCTCGCAAAAACTCTGCAACGGCTGAGCCGATTGTGTCCAAATTTGGTGTGTGGTTTGGGACCTCTTAGCCGTTGCCTTTCCACAAGTCAGGGGTGGGGTACCTCTGCACGTGCGCGCGTGCACACCCCTATTCTATATCTCAGGAACGGCTAAGCCGATTGTGTTCTAATTTGGTGTGTGGTTAGGGACCTCTCAGCCGCCACTTGCCCACAAGTTAGGGGTGGGGTGCCTCTGCACGTGTGCACGTGCTCACCTTTTTTTGTGTCTCAGAAACTATTTTCCCCATTGAGTTAAAATTCACCATACATTTCGTTCGCGCTCGCTCGTTCAACGCCGACTACGGCGCTGTACTGGTAGTTAATAAGCGTTCCACATTTATAACGGTCGGTACTCAGGAAGTACTCGGTAACGAATTCAGTAAATTAGCCTCCCTTCGCATTTGTATTTATCATGAAAGTAAGCAATATGTTTCCTGCACTCTATCTTTTGAGAAATATGTGCCAATCTTGTATGAACAATCAAAAAGAATTTGAAAAAGGGAATTGAAATCGGCAGTTTAGTTTCGCCACGGACGGCGACTTATTTAGTGTATGCAATTTGTTGAGAGGTAATTCAACGAAAGGTAGGTATTCAACGTTGACCAGATTGATGTCGCGTTTCGTTAGTGGAGGGAAACACCGATCATGAACTCCGAAAGAAGGATATGTACTTGCTGTTTAATTTGTCTAAACTTCCAACTTTTAATTAGGGAATAATTGTATTTCATTCTTAAATTTAGATCATGTAATTTGTATACCATAACGGTAGCCTAAACAATTGTTGCAAGAACAAAATCAAAAGGTCATTATTTCCCTTATGACATTTTCCACACAAAAAAATGGAGTTATTACTTGAAATCGATATATGATCCCAAAATATATTGTAAATTTATCACATTTTACATAAACAATTTCCTACCGAAAGATATTTCAAGTTAAAGTTGATAAGCGTTCAACGCTTATAACGATCGGTACTCACAAGTACTTGATAACGAATTCACTGTCCGAGCTAAAATTAGTCTGCCTACGCATTGTTATTTATCATGAAGGTATGTAATATGTTTCATGCACTCTGTCTTTTGCGAATAAGTACCAAACTTCTATGAAAAGTCAACAAACATTTGAAAAAGTGCATTGAAAGCGACTGTTTAGTTTGGCCCCGGATGGCGACCTATATAGTGTTCTCGATTTTATTACAAATTGGATGTTTTCCCCACGAATTTTCAACATACGGGTATTCAATACACTGTAATGCACTCATGGAACATTTATTTGAACCGTTTTCCCGTAATCAATCAATAAACATCTTATAAAACCGTGATACATTCGGCGGATTAACTTGGCCCCCCATGACGACTTATTTAGTGTATGCGATTTGTTGAGAGGTAATTCAACAACATTGAACAGATTGATACAAAAGCGCCAGATATGTCGCGTTTCCAATAGTGAAGGGAAAACACCGATCATGAACTCCGAAGGAAGTATATGTACTTGCTTTTAAATTTTTCCGAACTTCCAACTTTGAGTTAGGGAATAATTGTATTACATTCTTAAATTTAGATCACATCAGTTTTATAACATAACGGTAGCCTCGTCAATTATTGTTCAAACAAAATAAAAAGGTCGTTATTTTCCTTTAATAATTAATTAATTTGATTCACAGAGTTGATATAAAATGGGCATTAGCCGTTTTCACGAAGGATTATTGCGCTGAAAAGATTTGGAAAAGTTTCTGAAAAGTTCTAAAAAGTTTTAGTATAAAAGTCTTAGTTTAAAAGCCTTAAGTATAAAAGTCTTCTTTTACACCAATAATTTTACACCAAAACTTTGTAAAACTTTTCAGATTTTTTCTTCTTCTTTTCAGCGCTGAAAGCGCTGCGCTGAAAAGACTAGAAAGTTTCTGAAAAGTTTTTAAAAGTTTTGGTGTAAAATTATTGGTGTAAAAGAAGACTTTCATACTTAAGACTTTTAAACTAAGACTTTTATACTAAAACTTTTTTGAACTTTTCAGAAACTTTTGAAATCTTTTCAGCGCAATAGTCCTTTGTGAAAAAGGCTGGTAATGTTATTCTCCATTTTATATCAAATCTCTGAATCAAATTAATTAATTATTAAACGAAAATAACGACCTTTTGATTAATAATCCTTGGTCCTCCTAAATAATCCTCCTAAATAATCCTTCGTGAAAACGGCTATTGACTGCATTTTTAATATAATAGAATAATGCCTACGAACATC
This sequence comes from Chirona hameri, assembly GCA_036785665.1. NCBI lineage: Eukaryota > Metazoa > Arthropoda > Thecostraca > Balanomorpha > Balanidae > Chirona > Chirona hameri. The sequence continues at coordinate 40,943 of JAXIVJ010010346.1, forward strand.
ATAGACTGGTACGACCGCAGCTTAGCTCCCTTTATACTAGGTTGTAAGTTGATACTATCGATTACTATTTGATAACCCTAAATGTTCGAAGCGGCTGCCAATCTTCGCCGGTTGCAAGGTGAACAAGCGACTTTTAATTTTACACTGTTGACCTGAAGCCATTCTTATCAAAAAAAATGGCCGCAGGACCCGGCGCTTGAAATGTTTAGCGTCGAAACAGCGCCTCGGAAATGCAGCAGCAAACTTGTATAATACAATGTTGCTCCTGTAGGGTCTAGAAGAAAAATCTGCACATAACTGTCCTGGGACGTCAAAAGTAATTAATATTGAGAGAAAAAAATACAGCCATATTGCGCCGCCAAGAGGCACGGAATTTGAGTTTTGGGAAAGCTGGAGCACTATTTTGCAATTTGAATCAGACCGTAGGGGTATCACGAGGAAATGAGACTGGACCAAAAGGGAGGGCCAAAAATCATGTTACCCCTAGGGCTAAATGGGTCCCCTGGAGCCGCCGGTGCCCCCTCTCCATAATCTAGGCTCGCGTCGCCAAAATGCCCACCCAGTCCAAAATCCTTACGGGAGGCCCTGAATCAGACCGTAGGGGTATGACGAGGAAATGAGACTGGAGCAAAATGGAGGGTCAAAAAACATGTTACCTCCCCCCCCCCCCCTCTTAGGGCTAAAGGTGTCCCCTGGAGCCGCCGGTGTCCCTCCCCATAATATAAGCCCGCCTCGCCAAAATGCCCACCCAGTCCAAAGCACCTGACTGACCCTAGGGCTTATACTCGCCTTCTACTGTGAACGGCAGACCGCTTGGGACCCTAATCTTCGGCGATATCTTTTGAATGCATCAACTGGTATGAACAAATTCTCGCAATGCACGTTTCAGGCCCTGCGCTAATTGTATTATAAAAGTTCGTTAACTAACCAACTTGTATCAAGGGTGGGACTACAGAGCGACCGGACGTTAGCCTCTATCCGAGCTCGTATTGTGTTTAACATTACCAGTGAATGGAAGCGCCCTAAATTTTCGCTTGACACTAGTGGCAAACGAAAATTTAGGGCGCTTCCATTCACTGGTAATGTTAAACACAATACGAGCTCGGATAGAGGCTAACGTCCGGTCGCTCTGTAGTCCCACCCTTGATACAAGTTGGTTAGTTAACGAACTTTTATAATACAATTAGCGCAGGGCCTGAAACGTGCATTGCGAGAAATGTGTTCATACCAGTTGATGCATTCAAAAGTTATCGCCGAAGATTAGGGAAGATTAGCGCCCTTGACTCCGCCCACCACTCGCAACCGACCGGTCACTGATCGGGCAGCGTCGGTTCAGGGTCAGCCAGGGCGGAGCTAAGTTCTGACGTCAGAGCATATATCCACCCTTTCACGATAACCTCTACCCACCGATTGAATTCCCTGCGCGAGTTTTAACATTGCGAGTGATTGGCACGTGCCCTTAATTTTCGTTTGACAATAACCAACCTTAATAATACAAATTGGCGCCGGGTCTGAAATATCCATTGCAAGAAATTAGTTCATGCCAGTTGGTTGCTTAAAAAGCTATCGCCGAAAATTAGGGTGCCAAGTGGTCTGCCATTCACAGTAGTTTATGTTATCATATGTAATTATTGACTCAGATACAATTTTTGTTCCTTGGCCCCTACCAGGTAAGCTGAGGTCATGTGAGTCCAGGAGCACTAATAACTTCTGAAAAAGGTTGATAAAGGATAAATAAAGGCCACTGACACCATTGTATCTGTCTTGTAAAGACGCGTTTCTCAATATGCACAAGGACCTACCTTGGTCACAACATGACCCTGGCCTGTGGTCAGACTTTGGATTTGACCTAACCCGGCCACGTCGGGTATGGTTGAACGCGCCTTGGCGAGACAACCAAGGTGATGGTAAAATCATTGTCCTATCGTTATTAGGTTTTCAAATTTGTTAAAGGGAAATAATGACCTTTTGATTTTGTTAGCAACAATTTCTTAGGCTACCGTTATGTTTTTAAAATTATTTTATTTAAATTTAAGAATTAAATAAAATTATTCCCAAATTCAAAGTTGTAAGTTTGGAAAAAATACAAAACAAGTACCTTGTGTACTTCATGAAGGTCATTGACAAATTCGTCCTTCCCTACCATTGTTAACATCGAGTGCGGCATTTGTGGAGGCTCTGTGACATTTCCGATCAAACTGAGCGCTGCTCGGACACCCGCTAGTAGCGCTTTCGTTCTCCATGGCAACCAGGCGTCAGCCAATCAAAAGCCAGAAAGGGAATACGTTCTGGCTTTTCATTGGCTCACAACTGGTTGCCATGGAGAACGAAAGCGCTACTAGCGTGCGTTCGAGCAGCGCTCTGATCCGTGAAGCAATCCGTGAAGCATCCGTGATGCATGACTGACTATCAGTATAAGTCATGAATAACAACAACATGCAAACTATACCAACTCGAATAAAATAAGAGCGGAATGAATTGAACCCCAGGCAAGCTAGTATTCGCAAAGCACTCGGCACTGCGCCACAATAGCAAAAGGTGAGGGAAATGCATATTAGATACAATATTATTACGTCACAAGTTTCTGAAGTGTCAACTACTATGAAATACAGTGATAAAATACCTTTAATAATGATTAACAAGAAAATTCAAACTTAAAAACAATAATTTGAATAAGTCTTTAATTAGCTTTCAACTCGAAATCAGATATATTTTGCAATGCTACACAAGAATGGCACCAGTGACGTCATTAACAAAGCCTGCTAGGGACTTGGGTATACTAATCAGGAACAACTCGCCAAGTGCGCCGAGATGGTTAGGTGCGCCGAGAAGCATGACAATGACTTTGTAAACAAATCGCCGACGCTAAATAGGTCGCCGTCGATGTGCATCGATGAGCTTCTGATTTAATTGCCAGTGTTGTGTTATTGTTCGTTAGTTTTTTTGGGAAAAATTATTATTTTTCATGATAAAATAAAGCATGGTGTTATATACAGCCACAGACAAACTATACACAACTCCTAATGTTGAAAACAAATGAATCGATTTTCAAAAATTGAGGGTCGCAACCACTAACTATGCCGCGTTGATGTGCATCGATGAGCTTCCGATTTTATTGCCACTTTTTTCAATCGCTGTTAGTTTTAGAAGATCGCCGGGTATATAATCACAACAAGCAGAACGCACAATATATTTTCCACTCCATTGCGTAAAAAAAACAATACGGGAAAAGCCCGCAGTTTGATGAGGACCAAAAGTACTTGACAAAAGGTCAGAAATAGTGCAAGTACCGGTCGTTTAAAGTGTGGAACGCTTATCAACTTTAACTTGAAATATCTTTCGGTAGGAAAGTTTTCATGCAAAATGTGATGAATTTACAATATATTTTGATCTCGTCTGGCGATTTCAAGTGCTAACTCCATTTTAGTGGAAAAGGTCATTATTTCCCTTTAACGAAAAGTTATTGATAATATACAGCCAGTGTTACCTTTGGCTTTGCTGACCTCTAGAGCCTAAACTATCGACCTGATAAAACAAAAACAAGGACATGTTAGGGATTTAATTTAAATGACCTCTTCTATTTGTTTTCTCGTTTGTTCCTAGCTATTATAGTTCTCGAGATATTTGGGGGTCTGTTGGGCAGACTCTAAAAATTGCAAAATTTGACCTTTGATGACTTCTGATGACCTCGATTTTGACCTGAGCCAAAGATGACCGAAATGGTTTCGTAATGAATTTTGATGGTGAACATTCCCTTGGTTAAGTTGCTTAATTATTCTACTAAAATAAGGAAATGTGTCAATTTTTAGCCGATTTAGGGCGATTTAGGGCATGACCTCTTTGCCCTCCCCTCCCTCTCCTCCCCCTCTCCCCCTCCCTCCCCCCCCCCAAAGGGAGTCAGTAGCCACATTTTTTGTTGTTGTATCAGACCACGTATTTATCAGTTAATCTACTTGGGCCTGTTCTCTCCTTTCGTCTCTTCAACATGGGCCTGTCCGACGTTTTTTTGCGACCATTTAGAGGCTCTGCAAAATATAGAGGCCTAAATCCAAGGACATACCATTTCTCGATTTTTTTTTGGGTTGGGGGGGGGCTTTGGCCGACGTGGCCCCCTGGGGATACCGTGCCGTGCCCGCCGCCCTCCCCCTTGCCGAAGGTCTGGCTGCGCCCCTGCCTGTTTCTCCTTATAATTATCGTATACACCGGTAACGCACCACGCACCATGACACTCGGTCTTCTTAGCTTCTATGCCGCTACTTTTTACCGAATAATTCCCAACTAGAACGCGATAATTTACCAAATTAAACACCAAAAGTCACTCATTACAACTCTAGCCACCAAGATTGCAGAGAAAGGGAAGTTGTTTTAGCGCGCCTCAGAACCGGACACACCAGAATCACACAGTACCATATATTCGAACAACTCCCGCCTCCCAATTGCCAACATTGCCCAGGTTACCCACGGTACACAATCAAACATTTTATCATCAACTGCCCTGTTCATAACGTCAAACGCCAGCAAATCATCAATTACACACGTCACAATAACATCACACTGAACCAGGCGCGTAACCACCGCTGGGGTTAATGGGGATCAGTCCCCAGATAACATTTTCGGGTTTTAACATTACGCCTATGGGCGTTGTTTGACCATGGAAAGAATCGACTTCAAAGTGCCTCCGTCCCCACCTACTTTCGGATGGTGGTTACCCCTATGCACTGAACCTCCAAGCGCTCTTAGACGACGACTATCCAGAATTAATTAGCCTCCTCTTCGATGTCCTATACAAAACACGCTTAGCTATTCAAATATAACAGATGTCCATCACGACAGCCCAGGTTCAGCCCAGGTTCAGCCCAGGTTCAGCCCAGGTTCAGCCCAGGTTCAGCCCAGGTTCAGCCCAGTTTCAGCCCAGGTTCGGGTCACCTCCGATTGAGCTGAAATTTGCACAGAAGATCCACCAGAGTCCCAGTAGTCCACAACTAGTAGCATTCGGTGTCACCCCCAGCGGTTTGACCTCCAGAGGTCAAGAAAAGTCACGAGTTCAAAATATTGCACAGCACATAGTGGCCTACCCAGAAGAGCTACGGGGAAGAATCCACGCTAAAATACTCGTACATACTTGGTCTTACGTTTCTTACAACGACTTGACCTCTCAAGGTCACCATTTGAACTAAGGTCATTTGGGGCTCAGCCGCCGGTACCATTGCACAGCGCATAACTGGTATAAAAAAGCATGTCGAAATGTGACCCAGGTGATGCGCTAACATTCACCGAAAACAACAACTTGATAGCTATCACGGTTTGACCTTGACAATTAAACGTCACTGCGAGAGGTGCAGCCCGGGTTCAGCCCAGGTTCGATTTTGCACAGTACATTGTGACCTACCCAGAAGAGCTACGGGGATTAATTCAACGCTAAAATACTCGTACATACATGGTCTTACGTTTCCTTCAACGAATTACCTCTCAAGGTCACCATTTGACCTAAGGTCATTTTGTTTTTTTAATTTGTAAAATTATTTGTGTATACCAGTTATGCGCTGTGCAATGGTACCGGAGGCTGAGTCCCCAAATGACCTTAGGTCAAATGGTGACCTTGACGAGTCAAGTCGTTGGGGGAAACGCAATACCAAGCATGCACGAGTATTTTAGCGTTGGATTCATTCCCGTAGCTCTTCTGGGTAGGCCACAATGTGTTGTGCAAAATCGAACCTGGGCTGAACCCGGGGCCGGGCTGCACCTCTCGCAACGTTGAATTGACGTTTCTCGTGACGTTTAACTGTCAAGGTCAAACCGTGATAGCTATCAAATAGGTGTTTGCGGCGAATGTTGGTGCATCACCTGGGTCACATTTCGCCATGCTTTTTAATTTGTAAAATTATTTGTGTATACCAGTTATGCGCAGTGCAATGGTACCAGCGTCTGAATCCCCAAATGACCCTAGGTCAATTGGTGACCTTGAGAGGTCAAGTCGTTCTGGGAAACGTAAGACCAAGTATGTACGAGTATTTTAGCGTTGGATTCATCCCCGTAGCTCCTCTGGGTAGGCCACAATGTGCTGTGCAATATTAGAACTCGTGACCTTGCTTGACCTCTGGAGGTCAAACCGCCGGGAGTGACACCGAATGCTGCTAGGTGTGGACTACTGGGCCTTTGGTGGATCTTCTGTGCAAATGTCAGCTCAATCAGAGGTGACTCGAACCTGGGCTGAACCTAGGCTGAACCTGGGCTGAACCTTGGATTGGTCTTTATGGACATATATAACAAGGGTTTTTGCCTAGCACAATTTTGGATCTATGCGCAGGTGTTTCCCCTTTGCGATAGACGCTGTTTTTTTTTTACTTTTGTCCCAGCTAAATACACCCCCACAACAAGGTCTCGCCGGGGTGACGGAGCCAGGGAGACTGGCAACAGTCTCCCGTTACTGCAACGATGGCATCCTGACTCCACCATTGGCGGATCCAGAACGGGTGGTTTGGGGGGCAAAATTCCAAAAAGTCTCACGCAATTCTGAAAACTCATCGGATTTCGCTTGCTTATGCATTGATAGCTGATTTAAAGCTAACTTTCCTTAGTTTTTTTCCTAACTTTCGCATTGCGGATGG
>JAXIVJ010010347.1:0-47545 GCA_036785665.1 Chirona hameri
CCGGACGAAACTTTAGGGCAAGTCCCTCGTGCAGCTTGGGAGCGAAAGCTCCGTAGGATCACGACCTCGGAGAATTTAGGATATGTCCCTTGTGACGCCCTGGGAGCTGAAACTCTTAAGTCGCTAGTCGCGTAGTGCTTCGCAGGATCACGACCTCGGAGGGTTTATGGTAAGTCCCTCGTGACGCCTGGGAGCAAAAGCTCCGTAGGATCACGACCTCGGAGAATTTAGGATATGTCCCTTGTGACGCCCTGGGAGCTGAAACTCTTAAGTCGCTAGTCGCGGAGTGCTTCGCAGGATCACGACCTCGGAGGGTTTAGGGTAAGTCCCTCGTGAAGCCTGGGAGCGAAAGCTCCATAGGATCACGACCTCGGATAATTTAGGATATGTCCCTTGTGACGCCCTGGGAGCTGAAACTCTTAAGTCGCTGGTCGCGGAGTGCTTCGCAGGATCACGACCTCGGAGGGTTTAGGTATGTCCCTCTGGAAGCCTGGGGGCGAAAGCTCCGTAGGATCACGACCTCGGAGGATTTAGGTATGTCCCTCGTGAAGCCTGGGGGCGAAAGCTCCGTAGGATCACGACCTCGGAGGATTTAGGATATGTCCCTTGTGACGCCCTGGGAGCTGAAACTCTTAAGTCGCTGGTCGCGGAGTGCTTTGCAGGATCACGACCTCGGAGTATAGTAGGCCCCGTGGCAGCCCGGGTGCATCACTGGCAGGGCGACGGGAAACATTATGTCCATCTCATTTGTCGGGTGACTGCAGTTAGACGGGATTTATTCCGCAGTGAGCCAGGTAGCTCCGGCAGTGAGACTTCGGTTTTTAGTAGGCTGCTGTGGCAGTATCAGAAGACGCCTCGGGAATACGCAATAAGACGTGAGCGCTCAGCTATAACAAGGCTACAACAGTGGACTTTGCAATGAAAATTTTACGAGGTAAGTATACACATAAGCAATTGTTAAATCATTGTCTTATCAAGTGTCTATGGGAGCCATAAGCACGCCATAGGACTGCCGGAACTGCGTACCCGGCGTAGTGCTACGCACCACTGGAGGGAATAGGAAAAAGGGAGGGGTCAGGAGACCAACCTGACAGTTTACTGCATAGTATGAAAGAGATTGATTGAGTGAATGCATGAGGAGAGTCTGAGTGCAAGGACGTATGACTGTGTTAGTCCCAGTGGGAGATGGTCCTCAGCGTAGCGTTGCACTGGGCATGCAGGAGGGGCAGTCAACCATTTTCTGAACTCATTGTGATATTTAGGAGATAAACCGTTGTGAAACCATGTAAGGAGGAGCCAGATAGCCATTAGGCCGGCTCACAAAAACAAGGAACCCGGACCTTATTCCACCGGACCAATTTCCTATTAACCCGCAAAATTTCACCACCACCCACCCTAACCGTGCAGCGACCTATGTGCTCGCCGATGATTGACTTGCCTCCAAATTAAACAAATGTATGTACGGGTCTAGTTCGATTCTGCATTTGCACCCACACAATTTAGTAATATCTCGAAAACAGGGGGATATAACATTCTGAAAGTGCCATATTTCGATTCTTGATCTCAAGAAAGCCCCGTGAGCAAAATTTCAAAAAATGTTGCAATTTGTTGAAAATTGTTGCAAGCAGCTCTAACTGTTTCAGATTAAGCCAGATAGCCTCACAATTTATGTCAATGCATTCAGCGACCCAAAATTAACCGGAAAAAGAGTTCTCAAAAATTTCGAAAAATGTTGAAATGTTGCTAGAAATAGCAGAAAGAACAGAGTAGCGCGAAAACCCGTTACAAATGCAGCTGAGCTTACCTGTAGACGTGGTCAGTTGGTTACGGTTTCAAAGGTTGTTACGATTTAGTTCCAAAGTTCACTGGATTAGGATTAACAGTCAGTGATTCATGCAGATTCCTAGCCGCAACAGGCCTTTTGATCGTGCAGCGGAGCTGGTGGCAAGCGACCTGAAAAGCAGAATACAATAAGGAACACGCACCATTCAAAGGATGACAAAATATGTTTAGCGGTATCGATACCAAATTTTTTATTTTTTTAAGAATTTTCGGAGACTTAAAATGTGTCTGCCAAACAGCAATGGAGGGAGGTAAAGGTGAATAAAGAGAAATTATACCACGGAACGTTTTATTACGGACAGCGACCGACAGCGCCATAAGGTTATATGAACGGAAGACATTGTTTTATACCGCTTGATATCCCATCGAAGGGAGTCATTATTCATGGAGACGGGGGAAGACCTCAGTGCAGCACATCTGAAACGAGGGCAGCGGGATCAATTGAAGTTTAGAGATGCATTTCGATACACCAGGACTACAACACGCCCTCAGAAAACGCGTTTGTCGTACAGTTACAAATTCAATTTAGGATTTCAATAACATTGTTCTTGAACGCAATACAGTAAGTAGCATCAGTTAATTCAGAAACATATTAAACACATGGAAGGCACAAGCTACATAATTTTGAGCAAACATACACTCACAAAATCGCTACACACGACCCGGGTGTCAACTCCTGCCATAGGGGTTAATTTGGAAATTTACTCATGCATGGGGTGTCACTGTTGATGCTTCGCTATCTACACCCATGCCAGACACCTGCGTGGTGTGTCAGTGCCGACCACCATCGCATTGTGTGTTCGTCACCGCTGCATGGGGTATCGAGGTGTTGCAATACTCATGCGGGAGAGCCGATTGACGCCTCAGCCGGGCGTATTTCAGGAGTTCGTTCACCACTGGGAGAGGTGTGACAGTCGCCGCTGCTTGGGGTGTCGTGACGCAGATGCACGCAGACGACGGCGTGGCGTTGGCTTCGCGCGCACATAACCGCCGGCCGGCCGCGCCGCCGCGCCGGGTCAGTAGAGCAGTGACCTTGGGCGCGGGAGGTTGTGCATGGTGTGCGTGCGTCGACCGTTGTCAGTGTTCAAGTTGCCGTTGAGTTTCGAAAGGCTGTCAATCGTGCTGTCGTGATCGGAGTTATAAGTACCTAATTGTGAGTTGTGAGTGCGTTCTTTCGTGAGTTCTTTTGATCTTAGAAATGTACTTAGTTGTAAATTTGTGATCGATAAACTTTAGGCATGATAGCGTCTATATGTTTCATGCCCTCCCGTCACAACCAATTGTATTTCTTATCCGGTGGGAGCTGCACCGACCAAGTTTCTATAAACATATGGATATACGTAGCTGACTGTTGATCCATACTAACTATGATTATTTATGAGTATGCTTGATGATGTTGATTGGTGATGCTGGTGTTGATACATGGATCTGTTTACAATAATTGACGGTTTTGTTAATACAATGGTTTTGCACTGAAATGTACTAATTTTAGTTGCTCAGATTGGGAATGTTGGCGCGAGTGGTCAGAGTCAGGTCAGAGTGCTCAGATTGGCATGAGTCTTGCGAGTTACGACACGTCTCTGAGCCGGCGCCCGGCGGCGGCCGCCGCCCGCCATGCGTCTGCGTCACGACACCCCATGCAGCGGCGACCGTCACACCTCTCCCAGTGGTAAAGGAACTCCCGCAATTCGCCCGGCTGAGGCGTCAATCGATACCCCTCGCATGAGTATTGCGACACCTCGACACCCCATGCAGCGGTGACGTTACTTCTCTCCCAATGGTAAACGAACTCCCGCAATACGCCCGGCTGAGGCGTCAATCGACACCCCACGCATGCGTATTGCGACACCTCGACACCCCATGCAGTGGTTATCAAGGGTGTTCCGTTAAACCTATACACCCCATGCAGCGGCGATCACGGTTGTTCCGGTACACCTCCCTGAGTGCTAAACAAAACACCTTCCAGGCGACGTATTTTAGGTTGTGTGGGTATCACACGGGCTAAGGGCATGGGCGGATAATGCGGTATGGCAGGTATGGCCATGGCCACACCATCTTAAAAGTTGGTGTGGCAGTGCCACACCAACTTCCTGACTTGATTTTTACTTTTGAATGTGACATTTTATGAGTTATTGGTAAAAATTTTTAAAAAAATAGCCTAATGCAAGCCTGGCAACCAAATGTATCAAACAATTAAACACACATTGCTATAGGTAAAATGTATATTGACACCTTAAGGTCAGTACTTATATTAAAATTGCAATTCAATATTGGGAGTTAGTCTTGCACACTAAAAATGGAACAAGTAACTTAATACAAGCCTGGCAAAACAATATCAAGCAACAAAGCACATGACGACAAAGGGATTTCCTAAATACAGAAATAGATCACAGAACATAACAAATCGAATTAAAAATTCACAGCTAGTAACAAAATGTATAGGTATGTCCCAACATCCCAACAATATTATCAGTTTCATTCAAGAAGCCTTCAAACTCATACTCATATACCAAGGTATCAATTTATATTAGGCACAAAGTATTTCCCAAAGCCTCAAATTGAGAAATAAAACAATAATATTCAAGCGAAGCATTACATAAATATCCCCTAAGTTCATAAGTTACCCATAAATTTTACAATAATACATACATTTTGACATCTAATATAAAATAATGCATATTTGTGTGCATACAAATATAATTAGTCCCTCCAATCTTAGATGTAGTGGTTTACACGTACCAATAGCAATGCAATATTTCGTCTTTCTTGCGCCAAGAGAAGTGCACTCTAATACTATCAAGTACTATAGAAATAGTTTTTTTTTTTAAAGAAAACAAAGGCGAGAATTTGTGCGGGGAATAAAGGAAAACCGAAAAATAATCAAGTTTCTCATTCCAAAGTGTTTCCAAAGTAAAAACTATTATATGAACGTGGTAAAAACCAAGGTTCTATAACCAGGTAAGGACACGAGCCATTTGACCTTGAACTCGGCGGACCGCCGTATGACGTCACTGCCGGCAGCCGGCTGGAGGCCAGCAGCCACCGGCCCACTGGCGGATCCAGGGGGGGGGGGGGGGCATCAGGGGCAAATCCCCCCCACACACACACACACACAGGAATCTAGGAGGGGCATTAAATACAAGCATCCCCCCCCCCCCTCCCACGCGCGTTCCCAATGTATCGTACAATCGTAAAATTTGTCTTTGCAGCAGTCAAAATCCAGCTATACACAGTCAAAAACCGGAAAATTTCGCACCGCTTCGCGGCATGACACAACTTTCGCAATTACTTATGCAAATTTGAAAAATGGGAAAGTGAATAATTCCATTAAGTGTTTGACAGAGGCTCTACTTGGCGGTCATTGCTGGCACTAGTGGATCCAGGGGGGGGGGGAGGGGGAGACATCGGGCAAATGCCTCCCCCTCCCAAAGGAATCTGGGAGGGGCATTAAATACCAGTATACCCCCCCCCCCCTCCCCTCGCGCGTTCCCTGCACTGAATGTGAAAAACAATGAAAAACAAACAATGAAACTTCATGAAAACGGAAGTTGTTTTCTCGAGTGATTGAATTGGAAGTTTGTATGTATCCCTTTATTTCAATGATAGACAAAACAACGCACCTGATGCAATTCAAGCACAAATTCACTTAACCCTTAACACGCTTACCCGGTGACACTTAACCCGCGCCCCGCTGGTGGGTGGGGGGGACAGAATCTGCCCTCCCTCCCGGATTTTCTCAATAACTTAAAAACTATGATAGATATCAACGTTAAACTTTCAGTACCTCGTGCTGCATCCATTCTACTACGTCTTTGCAACAAATTCCAATGACATTTATGCAGTTTTTGTGGGAGATAATGACGTTATAATGACGTCATGCCATGCCATTTCTTTTGTGGAAAAACGATAAATGTTTGAACAATCGTAGAAAATAGAGGTTTGTAGAAAATTGCAAAAACAAAAATGTCAAAAGAAAAGAAATGACATTCTCTTCAAAATGGTTATCTCTGATTTGCAAAATTATGTGTTTTTGACCCCAAAATTAACACGATACATTTTCGCAAATTTGAAGTGAATTTCTTAAGCTCGAATACCAAAATAAGGTGACCGGCCCAAATCCGCAGATAAAAAAATGAGGGTACCTTTTTGCCACAAAAAGATGCCCCCCTCCCCTCCCCCACGGAGAGAGGCTGGATCCGCCAGTGCGCCGGCCACACCAACTTTTGAAACGATTCTCCACCCATGTGTATGTATGTATGTATGTATGTATGCATGTATGTATATGTTTATAAGTGTGAAGAAGCGTCGCCGGCGTGATACAATTTGTAGTGCATATTGTGTAGTGTAAAGTGTGTAGTTGTTTATTGCGTAATGTATATTGTGTAGTCTATATTGTGTAGTGTATATTGTGTAGTGTATATTGTGTAGTGTATATTGTGTAGTGTATATTGTGTAGTGTATATTGTGTAGTGTATATTATGTAGTGTATATTGTGTAGTGTATATTGTGTAGTGTATATTGTGTAGTGTATATGGTGTAGTGTATATTGTGTAGTGTATATTGTGTAGTGTGTATTGTGTAGTGTATATTGTGTAGTGTATATTGTGTAGTGTATATTGTGTAGTGTATATAGTGTAGTGTATATTGTGTAGTGTATATTCTGTAGTGTATATTGTGTAGTGTATATTGTGTAGTGTATATTGTGTAGTGTATTGTGTGTAGAGTATTTGTGTAGTGTATATTGCGTAGTGTATATTGTGTAGTGTATATTGTGTAGTGTGCATTGTGTAGTGTATTGTGTGACTAGGGTGTACCACTGGTCGTGTTTCTGTACTTTGTACCCGGTACTTGGTACTTGGCACTCGTTACTCAGTACGTGGTACTCAGTTCTTGGTACTCAGTACTCGCTGTATGTACCACAACTGTCCCATCTGAGCGAAATCCACGGGTTTTCCCCCTCGTCACTGATGGGCGGCGTCAGACCAGACTGGCCGAACCCTCGTGAATGCCGTCACGTGTTTTGGGATGGAGCGCGTGGGGTCAGGGTCTGAGCGGCCGGTATCGGCGGCCGGCGATCAGTGACCGTGACTGGGTGTATATTTGTGAGCATCTGCATGACAACGATTGATTCTGGTGTAATTTTAACCAGTGAGATGAACTGGAACGAAATGTTACATGACAGTGATTCTTATCAGGCCTAGCGATTTGCATTAAAAAACATATTCTTCAATTTTGGTAAACAATTATCCCATAATGTCGCACTCTTTAAGAAGAAGCATTTGTACGCGATAATCGTGGGGAAAAACCTTCTCAATTATATTTCTTCTTAGGAAATGAAGTTTGTAACTTAATGCGCGGTTGACATTACAATATACCAGATAAATGGGAGATTTTCTGGCAATGGAAATAACTTTTGTGATCAAAACGACAATATTAATCCTGCCATTCTCGACGGCTTGGGCTGTGTGGAAGCAATCTTAGCTTTCTTCGACAATTAAATACAAACAAACTTGTTTATTCATCCTCACGACATAATCCATAAATGATCTGTTTCTTTTAGACCGAGACGCTACAGTTATCAACTGGATCTGACGTCAAGGCTGCGTAAACAGGCTAACAGGTTAAATCTCAAACTTACATAGTGAAGTTAATTTACTTTAAACATTTAGCCGGATCAGTGAATTTCATCGATTTAACCAATTACATCGACCGAACCGGAAATCGGATTGCAAGGTTCAGGTCAAAATCTCTGTTACTCTGTCTACCGGGAAATCGGGTAAGCAATTTCTCAAAATATATCGTACAGGTATTTCACGTAAATTATCGCATCACTCGGACTTTACCAGAAACAATTGGCATTTAATATATCAGTAAACATTGCCCACCAAAATATACCTTTACTCATCGTAATTGAATGGAGTATTTAATTACATCGAGCCAAAAAATGCATTACCCTGCCTTGTAAGCATTGAATTCACGTAATGACCCTTCGTTAATATTATTACGTTAATATTATGCATTATATTACGTTATTTTCCCCAAAAATATGTCGCTTCTCAGTCGCTCATCATTATTTCTTCCTCAGTCAACCCTCATTCACATTCCAAATTAGAGCCATCTATATATAATTCACACAGGGTTTATTTACAGAAAATAGGTGCACCGATAGTGTAAGTTAATCGTCTGATAAATGATGATTTCGAGCTTGCGCGCTGGCACACAACTACAAAACAAGAAAACATACTGTGACTGAATGACCAATTCATGGCAGGTGAGTAATCGGAATAGAGCGGCCGCCAATGACTGTGCAAAATTTAAAAACATGGTGCACGGGGATGCACAAAACTAACGGCGAGTGGAAGGTAGGACCGACAGGAGTGTGCAGACCTCGACCTTACGATGATGCGTGTGCTCGTCTTTCGCCAAATGAATTTAAACAAACAACAACAACAACAATAGTCAATTTTCAGGGTTGCTGCCCTTCAGCCTCAGTTATCAATTCGTCTCTTCTGTCCATCTTGGCTTTCTCTTGTTTCAGGAAAATAAATCAACTTCTTGACTGAGACAATTAATTTTCATGACTCTCCACAAAGTTACTCCAAAAATCTTCTGTCACAGCCACATGAACGTCGACCCTGTCGTGACGAACGTCACGACAGTGGGCCGCGGCCGGGCCTCGCGGCGAGGGCCGCGGCCGCCTCCGTTCGTGCACTCTCACGGTCCAGTCCCGACTGTCCTCTCCCCCGTACGCAAGTCCGAAAAAGGTTCCCCGTTTGCTCTGGTCAGGCCTTTTAACAACTTTCCCTTTCCTACCAAAAGCTTTCACATCTTCCGCCTGGTCGGTTGCCCGATTGGCGTTTTGCGTCCACAGGCTGACACGTATTGCGCCACGTCCTTCGTCGATTGGCCGGTCTAGTTCTTCAGCTGCCACGAATGCTCTGGTTTCGGACACGTGTAACGCCTCGGGACACTTCCCGCCGCTTCTGTGCCCGGCCGCCGCCCAAACGTTCGCATTCCTGGGCCGCCCTTCACCCGGCTCCGTCAAAACAAGGGGCGCCGACACCTGTTTACGTTTTTCTCTGCGGCTGTCCCCGGCTGGCCGTGGTCCCAGGCTCCGGCCCAGACCACGGAGACGCTCGTCTCATCCACCGTCGACCACTGGACAGCTTTTGCTGCTAATTATTGAATGTTTTGACTGTGTTGAAGATTTCTGATGTTTGATTGAAAGAAAGAAAAATGTATCGCATTACACATTCAATCAAATTTTTGATCAAGCTGCTTTTTCAATGATGAAAACTGACAATAGCACCACATGGATGGTGTTGACACTGGTTCCATGTGGAAATGTCGTGTAAACCCATGTCATTTATAGATTGTTTGTATTACTTTCGTTTCGTGTTGGTGTATATTAATGTTTCGTTTTGTTTGTGTATACATGCGTGTAGTTTAATTGGTTTGTCCTGGTGTTTTGTTTTGCTTCTGTATATAGCCACCCAACGATGATCAGTCCATTTAATAAGCCAATGCCGGGCTGGCGAGGCCGCCTGAAACTTTCATTGCAAAGATTCTTACCATCTGAGCATTGGGTGTCACTCCGGCGGCCTCCTAAGAGATCAGCCTGGCATTGTATTTGTACAGGCTCCCTAGTGGAGCACCCATTTGAATAAGTTGTGCGCGGAGGCCTGTTTGCAGGAAGTACCAACACTCTAAAATATCCCCAGCTTTTGAGACTTCTTGTTTAGACATCCTCCTGTAAGCAAACTTCGGCACAAGTATCGCAGCAACACACAAGTGCAGTCTGAGAACGACCGTGTAGCGTTGACTGGTTCAATCTTCTGAGGGTCGGTTCCGTTTAGGTTTTAAAGGGACCAGTGTACGAGGTATCGCTCGAATCAAAACGATCGAAAAAATAATAGTTATTCGGTATTTACATTAATAAAAGTCGGTTTCCGTCGTTGCGATTACAGCGACACCTGTAGTGCTATGGTGGCGCCATCTGCATGGAATGAATTCAGTTTCAGGGTTCTCTCAGGAGATCATCCACGGTTCTCAACAGGTGACTGCTAAAACATCCCGCGGATTCGATCCTCGATCGCGACAGACTTTTCTAATTCGTTGACTGTCTGGTGGTCTCAGAGACATACAATTGTCAGCTGGAGACATATTGGGTGATGGGTGATCTGAGAATTTGAGAATTTCTGAGATTTTGTCGTCTACGTGTTTTTTTCTTCAGTAGCTATACCTATATTTTCAGCGGCGTGAGAAAACACTTCATGCTGACTCAGCTCTGGACTGGGGTAAGATCACATGGCCGCTTCGTGAGAATTGTATTATATTAATCTTACGATGTAAGAACTCTTTGATTCAAGATTGATTCAATAAGTTTGCAATACTATCTGTATATTTTTACCTGCACTTTCGTCTTTACTTTCTTTCGTGTCGATTGTTAGACCGGAAAGTTTAGAAGTGTTGCCTCTTACTAGAAGTCTAATAAACCTATAATGAGCAGCGTTCAGTCACGAGCCAAGAGCACCGACCACGCCCCTCACGGGCTGTAAATATGTACAAATCCTCCCTTCACCCGCTACCCTTACTTTCGGTCATGGGAACCCGCTCGTCTGCGGTCACATCGGACCAATAGACTTTGCCGGGTGGTCACGGTTGACCAGACTTCCCAACCACTCCCAAATCTCCTTTTTACAATAGTAGGACCGACATAACAAATTTGCGCATGTTGTATATTCTTCTTGGTTCGGTTTCGGCCAAGTCGCGGAAGGTTGCTGTGCCATGGAGACTCCTCTCCACCGACAGTTTTCGTTCCCGACGCCACCCTGGTCTGTGGCCGTCTCTGGTTAGGTTCGCCGCCTCCCAGGCGTTTCCTACCTTGCTATCCCCTACCCGACCACGCCCCTCGGGGCGGGTCAGGACATGAGATACGATTTAGTCACATACGTGGAACCCAGCCGTGAAGATGATTTCCGTCATGTCTGTGCGACGCGTGGTTGGTGCTCTTGTGCTCACCCCAGCTAGCTGAGGTCTTGTGATGGACGCGAAAGACTGTATGACTGTGGCGATACGCTTTAACCATGCATTTGGTCGTATGTTGCAGGTCGGTGCACAAGCTACGAAAATGACAGCATCTGGCAGGTAAGTCCCTACCGTTAAATGCTCCGTTGTAAATTGGCAAGTTTCATATACTGATGGAGACCTACACATTCGCTTCAAGGACCTGAGCTGACTATTCACGTTACGGTACGATCGTTTTCGCTGCTGGGTCCTTGACGATCACCTCTGGACTGAGGTAAGAGCATCGCAAGCTTCATGATCAAATTTGCATTAAATTAATCGTGCGATTTAAGAACTCTTTGATTCAATATTAATTCCAGAACTTTTTAATATTAGTCGTTTTCACGAAGGGTTATTGTGCTGAAAAGTTTCTGAAGTTTCTGGCGCGCGGCAGTACTTTCTTGGCGGAAACTTCACGAACCTACACTCAGAAACACTTTTGAGAACTTTTGCTGAATGCTCTTCCCTGAGAAACCTGCACGGTCTCCATTTCGAGACCTTTTTAGTGGATGGTCTCGCCTGATACATCTACATGGTCTCCGCGTTGGTTGTTGAGAGTAAATATGTCTCCAGCTGACAATTTTATGTCTCTGAGACCATCAGACAGTCAACGAATTAGAAAAGTCTGTCGCGATCGAGGATCGAACCCGCGGGATGTTTTAGCAGTCACCTGTTGAGAACAGTGGATGATCTCCTGAGAGAACCCTGAAATTGAATTCATTTCATGCAGATGGCGCCACCATAGCACTACAGATGTCGCTGTAATCGCAACGACGGAACCGACTTTTATTAAAGTAAATACCGAATAACTATTATTTTTTCGATCGTTTTGATTTGTAAATATTACTTTCATACCATCATGTGTTAACCAAACAATATTAATACACGGCAAGTCGATAAGTATCAACCTCACCCAGCAATTGCCTTGGTTGGTACCGTCTTTTTGCTTGTTCTGGCATAAGCCACGCCGTAGCTCAGTGGTAGAGCGCTCGCTTAACATGTGAAGGGTCCCCGGTTCAATCCCGTCCGGCGCCGAGACTTTTTTCAGGCATTCTCAAGCAAGACTGAATAGTTCACGCTGAGAACCTTGACAAAAAAGATAATCTTGAGACCAAAAGACCCCCTCGAAAGTTCTCGTAAAATGTGGCTCTCTGCAGAGACTAAATCGAGCCCTGTATGGTCTCTGAGAACTCTCAAGAGTCTCCGATGTCTGTCAGTGTATGATGAGCGGTGACTAGTCGGGAGCCGTGAGTACCGACCACGCCCCTCACGGGCTGTAAATATGTACAGACACTCCCTTCACCAGCTACCCTTATTTTCGGTCATGGGAACCTGCTCGTCTGCGGTCACATCGGACCAATAGACTTTGCCGGGTGGCCATAGGTGACCAGACTTCCTAACTACTCCCAAATCTCCTGTTTACAATAGTAGGACCGTAATAACAAATTTGCGCATGTTGTATATTCTTCCTGGCCCGGTTTCAGCCAATTCGCGGAAGGTTCCTGTGCCGTGGGAGACTCTTCCACGGACAGTTTCCGTTCCCGACGCCACCCTGGTCTGTGGCAGTCTCTGGGCTTGTTTCCCGCCTCTCAGGCGTGTCATACCTTGCTATCCCCTTCCCGACTCCGCCCCTCGGGGCGGGTCATGACGGCAGCAGACGAGTCATTACATGGAACATAGAAGTGATGTCAAGACTAGTCATGTCGGTGCGACGCGTGGTCGGTGCTCCCGAGCTCACTCCGCTATCTGAGGTCTTACGGTGGAAGGGGAAATGTGATGCGGGGTGGTGACGTTATACCAATGCCTTGGGTTTGTATGTTGCAGATACCTGGTACAATGGAGTCTATACGCAGGTGAGTGTCGGCTGTTTACAGCTGATAATAATTTACGACCGTTACTTTAAAATGCCTCTTTGCCTTAGGTCAAACAATCTAATCCTGGTACGCGTTTGTTTACTGTTTACTTTGTTTTGTTTATTTTGTTTGTTTACTGGCAGCTATTATAGACCGATGCATTTTCGAACTAAAATATCGCTTTTCATGTGCTTTCAGAACGTTTGAGTAATACCAGAAGAATGATTTTGGCAGTATCTTCTCCAGTGGAAGTGTTGCAGGGGCTGTATAAATGTAAGAGTCCAATCTATTACACGCGTACCCTTACCACCACTGAGGAGGGGGGGGGGGGGGGTGGTAAGGGCACGCGTCTAGCTTTCCTGTGTTCAGACATTTAAGCCTATGGGCGTTGCATGGAAATAATCTCCTATAGAGCTGGCGCCGTCTGTGTTTAATGTTTCTGAACTAACTGATGCTACGGTTACTTACTGTATTGCGTTCAAGAACAATGTTATTGATATCCTAAATTGACTTTGTAACTGTACGACAAACGCGTTTTCTGAGGGTGTGTTGTAGTCCTGGTGTGCCAAGGCGCATCCTTAAACTTCAACTGATCCCGCTGCCCTCATTTCAAGTTTGCTGCATCTTCTTGCTGTCTTCCCCGTCTCGATAAATAACTACCTTCGATGGAATATCAAGCGGTATACAACAATGTCTTCCGTTCATATAACCTTATAGCGCTGTCGGTCGCTGTCCGTACTAAAACGCTCCGTGGTAGGATTTATCTGTATTCACCATTACCTTCCTCCATTGCTGTTTGGCAGACACATTCTAAGTCCCAGAAAACTCTTTAAAAAATAATATTTTTGGTATCAATACCGCTAAACATTCGTCATCCTTTGAATGGTTCGTGTTCCTTATTGTATCTGCTTTGCAGGTCGCTTGCCACCAGCTCCGCTGCACGATCAGAAGGCCTGTTGCGGCTAGGAATCTGCATGAATCACTGACTATTAATCCTAATCCGGTGAACTTTGGAACTAAATCGTCACAACCCTGGGAACCGTAACCAACTGACCACGTCTACGGGTAAGCTCGGATAAATTCAGTCTACATTTTGATCAAGCTGCTTTTTCGATGATGAAAACTGACAATAGCACCACATGGATGGTGTTGACACTGGTCCCATGTAGAAGTGTCTCCTGTAAATCGATATGTCATTTATAGATTGTATGTATGACTTTCGTCTCGTGTTAGTGTATATGAATGTTTCGTTTTGTTTGTGTATACATGCATGAAGTTTAATTGGTTTGTCCTGGTGTTTTGTTTTGTTTCTGTATATAGCCACCCAACGATGATCAGTCCATTAAATAAGCCAATGCCGGGCTGGCGAGGCCTCCTGAAACTTTCATTGTAAATGATTCTTACCATCTGAGCATTGGGCGTCACTCCGGCGGCCTCATAAGAGTCGGCCTGACATTGTCTTTGTACAGGCTCCCTAGTGGAGCACCCATTTGAGTAAGTTTTGCGCAGAGGCCTGAATGCAGGAAGTGCCAAAACTAATATCCCCAATTTGTGCGACTTTTTAGTTTAGACATCTTCCTGTAAGCAGACTTCTGCACATGCATCGCAGTAACACGAATAAAGTACACAAGTGCAGTCTGATAACGACCGTGTAGCGTTGACTGGTTCAAGCTTCTGAGGGTCTGTTCCGTTTAGGTTTAAAGGGAAATAATGACCTTTTGATTTTGTTAGCAACAATTTCTTAGGCTCCCGTTATATTTGTAAAATTATTTTATTTAAATTTAAGAATTAAATAAAATTATTCCCAAATTCAAAGTTGTAAGTTTGGAAGAAATACAAAACAAGTACCTTGTGTACATCATGAAGGTCATTGACAAATTCGTCCTTCCCTACCATTGTTAACATCGAGTGCGGCATTTGTGGAGCCTCTGTGACATTTCCGATCAAACTGAGCGCTGCTCGGACACCCGCTAGTAGCGCTTTCGTTCTCCATGGCAACCAGGCGTCAGCCAATCAAAAGCCAGAAAGGGAATACGTTCTGGCTTTTCATTGGCTCACGCCTGGTTGCCATGGAGAACGAAAGCGCTACTAGCGTGCGTTCGAGCAGCGCAATGATCCGTGAAGCAATCCGTGAAGCATCCGTGATGCATGACTGACTATCAGTATAAGTCATGAATAACAACAACATGCAAACTATACCAACTCGAATAAAATAAGAGCGGAATGAATTGAACCCCAGGCAAGCTAGTATTCGCAAAGCACTCGGCACTGCGCCACAATGGCAAAAGGTGAGGGAAATGCATATTGGATACAATATTATTACGTCACAAGTTTCTGAAGTGTCAACTACTATGAAATACAGTGATAAAATACCTTTAATAATGATTAACAAGAAAATTCAAACTTAAAAACAATCATTTGAATAAGTCTTTAATTAGCTTTCAACTCGAAATCAGATATATTTTGCAATGCTACACAAGAATGGCACCAATGACGTCATTAACAAAGCCTGCTACGGGACTTTGGTATACTAATCAGGAACAACTCGCCAAGTGCGCCGAGATGGTTAAGTGCGCCGAGAAGCATGACAATGACTTTGTAAACAAATCGCCGACGCTAAATAGGTCGGCGTCGATGTGCATCGATGAGCTTCTGATTTAATTGCCAGTTTTGTGTTATTGTTCGTTAGTTTGTTTGGGAAAAATTATTATTTTTCATGATAAAATAAAGCATAGTGTTATATACAGCCACAGACAAACTATACACAACTCCTAATGTTGAAAACAAATGAATCGAATTGCAAAAATTGAGGGTCGCAACCACTAACTATGCCGCGTTGATGTGCATCGATGAGCTTCCGATTTTATTGCCACTTTTTCCAATCGCTGTTAGTTTTAGAAGATCGCCGGGCATATAATCACAACAAGCAGAACGCACAATATATTTTCCACTCCATTGCGTAAAAAAATAATACGGGAAAAGCCCGCAGTTTGATGAGGACCAAAAGTACTTGACAAAAGGTCAGAAATAGTGCAAGTACCGGTCGTTAAAAGTGTGGAACGCTTATCAACTTTAACTTGAAATATCTTTCGGTAGGGAAGTTTTCATGCAAAATGTGATGAATTTACAATATATTTTGATCTCGTCTGGCTATTTCAAGTGCTAACTCCATTTTAGTGGAAAAAGGTCATTATTTCCCTTTAAGGGGACCAGTGTACGAGGTATGGGTGATCTGAGAATTTGAGAATTTCTGAGATTTTGTCGTCAACCTATGGTTTTTACAGTAGCTATACCTATATTTGCAGCGGCGTGAGAAAATACTTCATGCTGACTCAGCTCTGGACTGGGGTAAGATCACATGGCTGCTTCGCGATAATTTTTATTATATTAATCGTACGATGACAAACTATTTCATTCAAGATTGATTCAAGAAGTTTGTAATACTATCTATGTTTTTACCTGAACTTTCGTTTTTCACTTTCTTTCGTGTCGATTGTTTGACCGGAAAGTTTAGATGTGTTGCCTCGTTCTAGAAGTCCAATAAACCTATGATGAGCAGCGTTTAGTTACGAGCCGGGAGCACCGACCACGCCCCTCACGGGCTGTAAATATGTACAAATCCTCCCTTCACCCGCTACCCTTACTTTCGGTCATGGGAACCCGCTCGTCTGCGGTCACATCGGACCAAGAGACTTTGCCGGGTGGCCACAGGTGACTAGACTTCCTAGCCACTCCCAAATCTCCCGCATTTACCGGCATAACAAATTTATTATGCGGTAGGACTAAGCAAATTTGTTATGCGGTAGGACCGGCATAACAAATTTGCGCATGTTGTATATTCTTCCTGCTCCGGTTTCGGCCAAGTCGCGGAAGGTTGCTGTGCCGTGGGAGACTCCTCCAGTCAGTTTCTGTTCCCGACGCCACCCTGGTCTGTGGCCGTCACTGGTTAGGTTCGGAGCCTCCCAGGCGTGTCATACCTTGCTATCCCCTACCCGACTCAGCCCCTCGGGGCGAATCATGACATGAGATACGATGCAGTCACTAGGTGGAACCCATGGCCGTGATGAGTTTAGTCATGTCTGTGCGACGCGTGGTTGGTGCTCTTGTGCTCACCCCGCTAGCTGAGGTCTTGTGATGGACGCGAAAGACTCGTACGGCTGGTGATAAGCTTTTAACCACGCCTTTGGTTTGTATGTTGCAGGTCTGCCAAGCTACGCAAATTACGGCACCTGATGGATAAATCCCTACCGGTAAATGCTCCGTTGTAGATTGGCAAGAGTGTCATTTACTGATGGAGACCATAAACATTCGCTTCAAGGACCTGAGCTGACTATTCAATCTGCAAAATGAACGTTTCTCGTAAGTCTGATTGCCTATTCAGTTTCCTTATGTATTATGGACGAGGCTGCTACTACTGGATACTAAATAGTGACGGATACCTATTTTCGGGCGCTTTTTTGTCTTCAAGATGGCGGCACCTCTATGCAATGATTATTTATCTTTCCAGGCTTCCCTGCACATGACCTTCCCGGCCCTAGAAGACTGAGGATGTGCAGCTTGCAGACTCGACGGTACGTAAGGCAATCTTTCGAAAGTTTGCTTTCTCAACTATGATTAACCCTGCTGGCCCGAGTTCGGACTGTAATCCCGGACCTTGCTGTTAGCTTCTGGAGCTGCCAATTTACCGCACTCTCCTCTCGCCGACCTGTGACATGTTGATGCAGACGCTTCACTAGCTACTCTTGGTCTGACATGCGAACCCGCCTTTCTGGCATCGCTTCTGGAGCTGCCAATTCACCGCACTCTCCTTTCACCGACCTGTGACATGTTGATGTAGACGCTTCACTAGCTACTCTTGGTCTCGGACATGGGAACCCGCCTTTCTGGCATCGCTTGTAGACGCTTCACTAGCTACTCTTGGTCTGACATGCGAACCCGCCTTTCTGGCATCGCTCTCCTCTCGCCGACCTGTGACATGTTGATGTAGACGCTTCACTAGCTACTCTTGGTCTGACATGCGAACCCGCCTTTCTGGCATCGCTTCGGCCCCCAATAGGCTTTGCCGGGCGGTGCCAGACGACCGGTCTTCCCAGCAATTCGAACTTATGTTTCTCGCCCCCCTCCCTGGTTATCTTCCGAACCGATAACCGCAGCGAGACTAAAGGCGGAAATCGAAAGCTCTATTAGATGCATCCAAAGCATACACGAAATGTTCAAAATAAGGTCACGCCAGGTTACGGTCAGGTCAAAGTTCAAAATTGAGATTTGAGTTTTTGGGCCATACTTTCCATCCAAAGCCTTAGATTGAAACTGATCGTACAATGTGCTCTCAAAGGTATAAATATCCTGAATAAGCAAAAATGAAATTGTAAACAAAGATCAGGGTTAAGATCAGGTCACAAAGGGTGACTAGTGTCTACGAAAGTCATGCGACACATTGTATGGGTATGTATGCTACACGCAGAATTCAATAGTAGCAGCTGTTTTCGCAATCTGACACATAAGGTCAAGGTCAGGTCACATAGGGTCAAAATTTGAAATGGTTAAATCAATAACAAAGGCATGTTTCTAGAGATGTTCTGTCTCAGAAATGCAGGCTGGCATTTGTTTGTATCTGGTCACTAAAAGCTAAAAAACGCAATTCCAGAATGACTTCGAGTTACTCATACTTGGAGCCATGAGTCCGTCAAAAATAAATATACTGCTTTTAAATTTGGTTTGGGTATTCTCCACATCTGGTTCTTAGACATATCTTCTGGTTTTTTGGTTGTTTGAAAATGTTTTTTTTTGTGGCATTGTTTCTTGAAAAAGCAGTTAAAAAATTGGGGTTCAAATTTTTTTTCAAACATCCGAGAGCCATTGTGTAGCCCTTGCCATTTGCTATCTTTTGACCTCTTCGATTGGATGTTGCTCAACATATTGCATTTGTACGGCCTGCTAAATTTTAGCTTTTTATTGTATTGTATAATCAAGTACAATCCACACGAATGTGTTTTTTACAGTTCTGAGTCCGAGGGATAAATATGGGATAAGACATGACCCATAGTAAAACATGCGCACATATGTACACATACGTCCCACCGAAATCGAAACGGAATCAGACATTTGCTGGCAGGAGTCTGCGCTTCAGCTGTCTTTTAAATTGTCTGACAGACATCGTTGAATTCGCGTGGCAGCTCGTTCATATACCATGAACGAGCTGCCACGCGCGATAGGCGAAGCGCTTCTTGCCAGTCTCCGTCCTAACCCGCGGTAGGAATAGGAGCCGGTGTGTCACTCATGTGTAGCGACGTCACTAAATTCGCTATATCTCATATGTTCGAAATTTCCTTCATTGTTGCACGGGAGACGTACAATTGATTGAGAAGGTACCTGAAGTTTCACGTTGATAGCGCTATTGGTTGTTGAATTATTGCGAAAGTTCTTCCGAGGGGGGAGGGGGCGAAAAACTCGCCCCAGCCAATTGCGGGGTAATGCTTAATACATTTTGTCTTGTACTAAGCAGGCTCCAGCACAGGGATAAAGTATAAAATTGCTCCGATAACTGGTTGCGGTCCGTTCGGGGACTGTCCAGTACCCACGCGTAGCGTTGGATGGTTCAACATATGGATCGGCTCCCCTTAGGTTAAGGGGACCAGCGTACTAGGTATGGATAATCTGCAGGAGGGCGATATGTAACTCGTGTTCGTTAACCATTTGTATTGTTTACAACTGCTATGTACATTTCAGGAGCTTTGAAAACTACTGATCAACCCGGGTGTACGGTAAGCTACAAAGGCGTCATAAACTATGTTATATCCTGTTGTTTTGCAGTTTGCAGCGTTAGCTTCGTCTTTTCGCCCATATTTGCTGTAAGCCATTTTAAAGTTAAACCAATGATAGCGTCTTTTTATATTTCTGGAGCCTTATCCATGCAAACAGAATGAAGTTAAACTTATTCGGTCATGGTTTTAAAGAACCATCGATCTGTTTAAATTCACAGTTGCATGTGTGGAACATTCGGTAACTCATTCATTATTCGTCGAGTGAAATGCATTTCACTCTTGTACTGAGTAAAGCAACAGCTTTCCTATTCCATAAAACGACAAACTCTGGGAAAACATCAGATTGGAACTATTCCTCAATTTTCCGTCTGTGTTTTGGTACCTGATGGCATGATACCATTTGCTTTTCCACAGGCGTTGACTAAGGTTCTAGTGATCTCCAGAGGCTTTCAGATAGTCTTTTCAGCCTGCTAGTAAGTTTCGCAGGACTGATGCCTGACAATAAAACATTTATCCATGATGACAAAGGTTTCTCGCACCGCTCAGTCGGTGGCATTGGTCCCATGCGATGCTAGTCAATTGTCATTAGTAATCAACCATTTGAGGCGGGCCAACTCGTCTACGCATGCTTATTTTACAGTAATTGAGTCTGTAATCTAAAGACTTGGCAAAAACCTGCTGTGCATGGTATTGGCTTATTGGTTAGTCTCTTCCAGTGTTTTACCGTGCTAATTTGTTTTGCCATGCTTATTTGTTGCGCCATTTTGTGATAGTAGGCCTTGGCGAGCTGGCGAAGCTGTTTGATCCACCTCTGCCAGATTCGCTGGATCTCTGCATTGGTTGGCATCAGGCGGTTTCCTAAGCCATCGGCTCGTCATTTGCCTCTGAACAGACTCCTACGTGGAGTAAACAGAACTCTGATGCATACGGATCCGTTTGCAGGAATGCTAAAATGCTAATACTTTCTTCATAATTTTCGGCAGCTCGGCACTTGATATTTCTCCTGTAACCGTACTCCAGAGCACCGAAACAAAGTCCAAAGAGGCAACAAAGTTGCCTAATCTAGTCGGAATTGGTCCATTGAAAGCTTCGCGGCCTTCCGTGGACCGACCCTCTAGGATAAGGGGACCAATGCAGAAGATGTTTGCGATCTGAGGTATTCGTGATTTTTCTGAAATTAGCTGTGTTTTAACGTTCTTACAATGTGCATTTTGTGTGGCAGTGGTGGAGGAAAAGTCTAGCTTCATGGATTGACAGTAAGTGTAATGAGATAGTAACATGTGATGCCGTATAATGTATGACTCTTTACACTTATAACATGATTTATGAAGCGAGAACTTTACTGGGTTGGTGCGAGAACTTTACTGGGATACAGTTTCGACATTCTATCATGCATTTCGCGTTATATTTAGTAGCATTTATTGCAAAGCTTAATTTAGTCTACGGACCACTTACGAATTAACTTCTGTATTTCCAGTCTCTAGTGGAACCATCCCAACGTTGAAATCTGACAAATCTCCACATCTGCGGGTAAGTTCGGTTCGATCTGTTTCTTCATTGAACACATTACGCAATTATGAAAATGGACGATGACATTGGTGTGTGCACTGGTTCCATATATTGTTGTACATGGATTGTTTTACTTTATGCTATAATTGTTTTCGTGCCGTGTTTTACATTTGTGTTGTGCCGTAGTTCGTTATGCGTTCCTCTAATATATATGGCGCTTTATGTTGGAGTGATAAGACTGTCTGGCTTGCGAGGCCGCCTGAGCAGTCATTTGCAAACAATTTGAGTATCTGTTAGGTGCTGTTATATTGCCTCCAAGCCATCAGCCTGCCATTGTCTTTGTACAGGTTCCCAAGTGGGGCACCCATTTGAATAATTTCTCATCCGAATAATTTATCAGCCATATTTTGTCTTGCAGATGTTTTATTTGCAGTAAGGTTAACTCATCCCATTCGGTACGATGGTTTAGACCCCCCCCCCCCCCCCCCCAGCACACGTACCCAGACCAAATTTGTAACTAGCACTGATACTGATGTCGGGAGCTGACCTACAGTGTTGACTGGTTCAACTTGTAGGTCGGCTCAACTTAGGTTAAGGGAGCTGACCTACAGTGTTGACTGGTTCAACTTGTAGGTCGGCTCAACTTAGGTTAAGGGAGCTGACCTACAGTGTTGACTGGTTCAACTTGTAGGTCGGCTCAACTTAGGTTAAGGGAGCTGCAGCGTCAGGAAGCGATATCTGAGCGAGCCTATTGGTAATGTTATCAATATCCTTGTGCATCGTTAACACCAATGATATACATTTTTCAAACTTTGGTTGCGAAACATTACCTTACACCTCGGTTGATCCTCAGAAAGTTGGTCCTGATGCCCCTGAAAAAAAATGTAGCATTGTGTGTAGCTGTAGCTGTCTGAATCTATGTAGCAATGTATCAATGTAGCTGTTGGAATTATGTTTTATGAATGCCTCATTATTCGTGTTTATAGGTGAAAGACATTGCCATGTATTTATTTTGCCTTTTATACAGCTTCCGCTATTATCAGTGATAGCAAGTTTTGCAAAAAATAATTTCATTCATCAGTATAAGGATATCTGAAAATTAGATCTGAAAATGTGCTTAATATTTTTATTTATTTATTTATTTAACACCATCGCCGACGGGGTGAACCATTTATGGGCGAAGTCACACAGATAAAACCACACGCATTCACATACTTAAAAGATCACATTACATCCCTCACACATAACCATCTATGCCTATAATAATACAAAAGATCACCTAGAAGATCCTCTATAATTCAAAGGCGATGGTTAAAAGCTGTTAAATGACTCAAATGGATTTAAAATGTAAGAATAAAATACGAAATAAGAAATATGTGATGAAATAGTGAAGATAAAATAGCAAAAATGAAGACAAAGGTAAAAATGAAAACGAATATAAAATTAAATAGAAATAAAAAGTAGCAATAGTTACACACAGCAATACCGTCACATTTCGACACCGGTGACAAATAAAACGTACATAGCGCGTATAGACTACCTACTTACAATGAAGCGACATATGACCTTACTTTGCCACGAAATGATGAGTGTCTGAGAACAGGTCCACCGTGTAACATTTATCTACGAGCCTATTAGCCAGTCTAGGCAGCTATTACTGCAACTGGCGCGCGGCAGTACTTTCTTGGCGGAAACTTCACGAACCTATGATGAGCGGTGACTAGTCGGGAGCCGTGAGCACCGACCACGCCCCTCACTGGCTGTAAATATGTACAGACACTCCCTTCACCCGCCACCCTTACTTTCGGTCATGGGAACCCGCTCGTCTGCGGTCACATCGGACCAATAGACTTTGCCGGGTGGCCACAGGTGACCGGACTTCCCAACCACTCTCAAATCACCTGTTTACAATAGTAGGACCGGCATAACAAATTTGCGCATGTTGTATATTCTTCCTGGTCCGGTTTCGGCTAAGTCGCGGAAGGTTGCTGTGCCGTGGGAGACTCCTCCACCCACAGTGTCTGTTCCCGACGCCGCCCTGGTCTGTGGCCGTCTCTGGTTAGGTTCGCCGCCTCCCAGGCGTTTCATACCTTGCTATCCCCTACCCGACTCCGCCCCTCGGGGCGGGTCATGACAGCAGCAGACTAGTCATTACATGGAACATAGACGTGCAATCAGACTAGTCATCGGTGCGACGTGTGGTCGGTGCTCCTGAGCTCACTTCGCTATCTGAGGTCTTACGGTGGACGGGGAAATGTGATACGGGGTCATGGTGGTGACGTTATACCAATGCCTTGGGTTTGTATGTTGCAGGTCTGAGTCTACCCTGGTACAATGGAGTCGATACGCAGGTGAGTGTCGGCTGTTTAAAGCCGATAATAATTTACGACTGATACCCTCAAATGCCTCATGCCTTAGCTCAAACAATCTAATCCTGGTAAAGGCGGCCGCACACAAGGCCATTCGGCGCGCGATATACTGAGACATTCCGCCTCGGAAAATCGCGGCGATACCGCTGAATATCGTCCTTGTCCCGGCGGATTCGGCGCTGTCTGCTCGCGAGATTCCGCCCCGCCGACCTACAGCATGTCGCAACCTGTGCCTACAGCCTGTCACAAGGTAAATTAATGATGGCCATTTTTCGACGAAGATGTAAGTTTAGAACCACGAAACTTTTACATAATAAATTTCACAGCGGCAAGAACATGCTATGCAAAATTTGTACCTCTGTCTTGCATAGATTCGCCACTGTTAGCCTGATCAATTTTGTTGTCCGCGGTTCCGCGGCGCTCAGTCGCGGAAAAAAGCTAGTTCGAATCAGCTTTTTTCCGCCGGTCCGCAGATGGCCGGCCGACGACATTCGTCCGCGATTTTTGACGTTTCGGCTGACGCGAAGGCGGAAAGTCGCTAAAGATGCGCGGAAAGTCGTAGCGATATCGCGACGTCAGCGCGCCGAATGGCCTAGTGTGTGGCCGCCTTAAGAGTTTGTTCACTGTTTATTTTGCTTTGTTTACTTTGTTTGTTTACTGGGAGCAATTAGACTAATACATTTTCGCACTAAAATATCACTTGACACGTGCTTTCAGAACGTGTGAGCCATACCTGAAGAATGATGCTGGCAGTATCTTCTCCAGTGGAAGTGTTGCAGGGGCCGTATATATGTAAGAGTCCAACTGTGCGGGGAAACGTGATTACTGTTGTGCCCGATGATGCAAAACTAGACGCGTTTCGTTCGTTACTTTAAATGTCGATTGGTCGCAAAGCGAACGTAAACTACCATTTCTTTATTCCAGATTTTTAGTTCTATTAGTTCTTAAAACGGTTCCAGATGTTAGAAAGACCATAGCCATATACAATAAGACTGGCTATGCCACGATGGTATATTACAATTCGTTCAGCATCTTTGCAGCCATGATTTATTTGTCGATGCATTTAACTGCTGACAGATCTAAGTGCACTGACGTTGATTCGTGCACTAACGTTGAATTTGGGGAGAGGGGGGGGCATGGTAAGGGCATGTGTCGAGCTTTCCTGTGTTCAGGCATTAAGCCTATGGGAGTTGCATGGAAATAATAGACTTAATGTATGTTTGCCCAAAATAATGTAGCTTGTGCCGTCAATGTGTTTAATATGTTTCTGAATTAACTGATGCTACTTACTGTATTGTGTTCAAGAACAATGTTATTGAAATCCTAAATTGAATTTGTAACTGTACGACAAACGCGTTTTCCGACTGTTTGTAGTCCTGGTGTATCGAAATGCATCTTTAAACTTTGATTGATCCCGGTGCCCTCGTTTTAGGTTTGCTGCATTGAGGTCTTCCCCAGTCTCCATGAATAATGACTCTCTTCGATGGTATATCAAGCGGTATAAAACAATGTCTTCCGTTCATATAACCTTATGGCGCTGTCGGTCGCTGTCCGTAATAAAACGCTCCGTGGTAGGATTTCTCCTTATTCACCTTTACCTTCCTCCATTGCTGTTTGGCAGACACATTTTAAGTCTCCGAAACCTCTTAAAAAGTGGAACTTGTCTGAAACTGTTATTATAAAGAAACATTTTTGGTATCTATACCGCTAAACATTTGTCATCCTTTGAATGGTTAGTGTTCCTTATTGTATCCTGCTTTTCAGGTCACTTGCCACCAGCTCCGCTGCACGATCAGAAGGCCTGTTGCGGCTAAGAATCTGCATGAATCGCTGAGTATTAATCCTAATCCAGTGAACTTTGGAACTAAATCGTCACAACCTTGGGAACCGTAACCAACTGACCACGTCTACAGGTAAGCTCAGCTGCATTCAGTCTACATTTTGATCAAGCTGCTTTTCAATGATGAAAACTGACGATAGTACCACATGGATGGTGTTGACACTGGTCCCATGTAGAAGTGTCTCCTGTAAATCAATGTCATTAGATTGTATGTATGACTTTCGTTTAGTGTTGGTGTATATTAATGTTTAGTTTTGTTTGTGTATACATGCGTGAAGTTTAATTGGTTTGTCCTGGTGTTTTGTTTTGTTTCTGTATATAGACGCCCAACGATGATCAGTCCATTTAATAAGCCAATGTCGGGATGGCGAGGCCGCCTGAGACTTTCATTGTAAAGATTCTTACCATCTGAGCATTGGGTGTCACTCCGGCGGCCTCCTAAGAGATCAGCCTGACATTGTCTTTGTACAGGCTCCCTAGTGGAGCACCCATTTGAATAAGTTGTGCGCGGAGGCCCGTTTGCAGGAAGATACCAACACTCTAAAATATCCCCAGCTTGTGAGACTTCTAGTTGACATCCTCCTGTAAGCAAACTTCGGCACATGTATCGCCGCAGCAGCACGCAAGTGCAGTCTGAGAACGACCGTGTAGCGTTGACTGGTTCAAGCTTCTGAGTGTCTGTTCCGTTTAGGTTTTAAGGGGACCAGTGTACGAGGTATGTGTGATCTGAGAATTTGAGAATTTCTAAGATTTTGTCGTCTACGTATGTTTTTCAGTAGCTATACCTATATTTTCAGCGGCGTGAGAAAACACTTCATGCTGACTATCAGCTCTGGACTGGGGTAAGATCACATGGCTGCTTCGTGAGAATTTGTATTATATTAATCTTACGATGTAGGAACTCTTTGATTCAGGATTGATTCAATAAGTTTGCGATACTATCTATGTTTTTACCTGAACTTTCGTTTTCACTTTCTTTCGTGTCGATTGTTAGACCGGAAAGTTTAGACGTGTTGCCTCGTACTAGATGTCCAATAAAC
This sequence comes from Chirona hameri, assembly GCA_036785665.1. Classification (NCBI taxonomy): domain Eukaryota; kingdom Metazoa; phylum Arthropoda; class Thecostraca; order Balanomorpha; family Balanidae; genus Chirona; species Chirona hameri. The sequence goes on from JAXIVJ010010347.1 coordinate 26,284, forward strand.
CTATGATGAGCAGCGTTCAGTCACGAGTCGGGAGCACCGACCACGCCCCTCACGGGCTGTAAATATGTACAAATCCTCCCTTCACCAGCTACCCTTACTTTCGGTCATGGGAACCCGCTCGTCTGCGGTCACATTGGACCAAGAAACTTTGCCGGGTGGTCACGGGTGACCAGACTTTCCCAACCATTCTCAAATCTCCTGTTTACAATAGTAGGACCGGCATAACAAATTTGCGCATGTTTTATATTCTTCCTGGTCCGGTTTCGGCCAAGTCGCGGAAGGTTGCTGTGCCATGGAGACTCCTCTTCACCGACAGTTTCCGTTCCCGACGCCACCCTGGTCTGTGGCCGTCTCTGGTGAGGTTCGCCGCCTCCCAGGCTTTTCATGCCTTGCTATCCCCTACCCGGCCCCGCCCCTCGGGGCAGGTCAGGACATGAGATACGATGCAGTCACATACGTGGAACCCAGCCGTGAAGATGATTTCCAGTCATGTCTGTGCGACGCGAGGTTGGTGCTCTTGTGCTCACCCCGCTAGCTGAGGTCTTGTGATGGACGCGAAATATTCTGTATGACTGGCGAAACGCTTTAACCACGCATTTGCTCGTATGTTGCAGGTCGGTGCACAAGCTACGCAAATGACAGCATCTGAAAGTCCCTACCGCTAAATGCTCCGTTGTTGGAATCAACCCCCACCCCCTGCACTGGCGAGGGTTAAGTTACAGTAGGACGACTTTCCGGACATTGTTTTCAAGACTTCAGATATGTTTCTACTTAAGTGCGCGTCGAAATTAGAAAATGTTTGTACGGTTTCTGTGAGGACTCAATATATTCTGAAGGAGATATTTCGTGTGGATTTCCTATGCTAAGATCGGGTTGCATGCAAATGCTTACTCAAATTGGCGGACAAGTACTGGTACTACAAGGACCAGGAGTGCATCGAAAGGCGGAGACTCGGTTCTACTGGGAACCTCTCGCCGAATTTCAGATTTCCTGCTGAGTCCGGAGCTATATATATAATTTCCACGATTTTGCGCACATTTCCCTATGGCAGGCTAAAGCGCGGGCTTGCGCTGGGAACTCCAAATGAGCGAATCGGTCCGTAACGCAATCTGCGAAATGAACTTTTCTCGGTAAGTCTGTGATTGCTCTACATTCAGTTTCCCTATGTATTTGGGACGAGGCTGATATACTACTTGATACTAAATTGTGACTGATGCCTATTATCGGGCGCACTGACTTCAAGATGGCAGCACCTCTATAACATGATTATTTATATTTACAGGCTTCCCTGCATGACCTTCCCGGCCCTAGAAGACTAAGTATGTGCAGCTTGCGGACTCTACGGCACGTAAGGCAAGGTTTCGAAAGTTTGCTTTCTCAACTATGATTAACCCTGCTGGCCGAGTTCGGACTGTAATCCCGGACCTTGCTGTTAGCTTCTGGAGCTGCCAATTTACCGCACTCTCCTCTCGCCGACCTGTGACATGTTGATGTAGACGCTTCACTAGCTGCTCTTGGTCTGACATGCGAACCCGCCTTTCTGGCATCACTCTCCTCTCACCGACCTGTGACATGTTGATGTAGACGCTTCACTAGCTACTCTTGGTCTGACATGCGAACCCGCCTTTCTGGCATCGCTTCTGGAGCTGCCAATTTACCGCACTCTCCTCTCGCCGACCTGTGACATGTTGATGTAGACGCTTCACTAGCTACTCTTGGTCTGACATGCGAACCCGCCTTTCTGGCATCACTCTCCTCTCACCGACCTGTGACATGTTGATGTAGACGCTTCACTAGCTACTCTTGGTCTGACATGCGAACCCGCCTTTCTGGCATCGCTTGGGCCCCCAATAGGCTTTGCCGGGCGGTGCCAGACGACCGGTCTTCCCAGCAATCCAAAATTATGTTGTTTCTCCCCCTCCGTGTTATCTTTCGAACCAATAACCGCAGCGAGACTCGCAGGGCGGAAATCGAAAGCTCTCAATGAGGCGCATCCAAAGCATACACGAAATGTTCAAAATAAGGTCACGTCGGGTCACTGTCGGGTCAAAGTTCAAAATTGAGTTTTTGGGCCCTACTTTCCATCCAAAGCCTTGCATTGAGACTATGATCGTACAAAGTGCTCAGAGGTATAATAAATATCTCTCATAAATCAAAAATGAAATTGTAAGCAAAGGTCAAGGTTAACCCGCGAGTCACTGGGGGAGGGGCTTTTTAGCCTGACAAGACATAGAGACAGAAATGGAGGGGGTGTCGCTATTTACGTCCGTAACAATATTGCAGTTAGAAGACTTCCTGATCTCGAAATTGATGGAGTAGAATGGATATGGTGCCTTATCAAAATTAAAGATATTACACTCATAGTGTGTTCAATTTATGTACCCCCTAACTTGTCATCGTCCCAATACTCTGACTTACTTGAAAAATTTAACGAAGGTCTCGCGCGGGCAAATACGCTTTCTCCGGACAATATACTTATACTAGGAGATTTCAATGCGGGTAACACATATCTTGACCCTATATTTACAACTCACAGCGTATTAACACCGTACGAAATTATCCTCCAGGACCAGTTTCAAGCATTAAATCTTAAACAGCTTATAAACGTACCAACACGCTACGCAGGAATGAACAACATTGCAAATCTTAGAGACCTCCTGGTGGTATCAGACGAATCTATGATTAGTAACAGTGGAGTACTCCCGTGTTTCTCAAATATTGATCACCTGCCAATTTTTGCAACGCTAAAACTTGATAGTCCCCCCATTTCAAGACAAACTACAGAAAGTTGGGACTATAGACAAACAGACATAGACAAACTTACAAGACTATTGATAGACACAGACTGGGACATCCTGTTGGACTGTGACGTGGACGAAGCAACTGACAATTTTACAGAGGCCCTGATGAATGCAGCCAAGGCCTCAATTCCACTTCGAACTATTTCATCCAAATCATATGACAAACCTTGGTTTTCCCTGGAACTGAAACGGCTAATTCGTAAACGTGATAGACTTTTTAACATCGCGAAAAAGCGTAACACGGACTATGACTGGGCGCGTTGGAGGGAGCAAAGAAATTTAACAACAACGAATCAAAAGCTTAAAAATGTTTATATTCAGGCACAAGTCACAAAACTTTTAGAGAGCAAAAAAGATCCACGGACATATCATAACATCTTAAAAGACATCATCGGAAGGAAATCAAGACGGAACATACCACCACTTATTGGACAAGACGGCACACCAATTACAGATGACCATGACAAAGCGACAATCCTTAATAGACACTTCGCGACTCAAACAAGACTGGACACAGACAATAAACAAATACCTCCAATTACTTCTCCTGTACCACCTATCCACCCTCTAGCAGAGGTCCAGGTAACCGAACGGGAGGTTTTGCACATCCTCAACTCTCTCGACGCTAACAAATCTTCAGGACCTGACAAAATTCCAGCAAAATTGCTCAAGATGTGTGCTCTGCTCATCTCTAATCCTCTGTCCATACTTTTTAATAAATCACTTGCTTCAGGTAAATTTCCCACCTCTTGGAAAAAAGCATGCGTTACGGCCATTTTTAAACATAAAGGTTCTAGCTCTGACCCAATGAATTACCGTCCAATAAGTCTGCTGCCAAATTTATCAAAAATCCTTGAAAAACTCTCTTTAAAAAAATATATGAACATCTTACAAGCAATTATCTACTGACTGAAAAACAGAGCGGATACCGTCCTGGCCATAGTACACACATCCAACTATTATATTTAACTCATAAATTATATTCAGCTTTAAATAACAACGATTTTACGGCAGTCTTCCTTGATATCTCCAAATATTTTGATAAGATCTGGCATGATGGTCTATTAGAAAAATGCAAAATACAGTACACAATATCTGGACCTCTCCTCTCGTGGCTAACATCATATCTAAAAGATCGGACGCAAATAGTGCGTGTGGGAAACAGTTTATCTTCGCCTGAAAAACTGTTATCAGGCTGCCCTCAGGGTTCGGTGCTTGGACCTCTGCTAGCAATCATGTACCTCAATGACCTATCTAACACAACTCAAAATGACGCCCTTTTCTTCGCAGATGACACTTCTTTATATTCTTCTCACCCTCATGACAGCCAAGATGACAATCAATTAATTCAGACCGACTTGGACACTATCAGACAATATGGAGCAGATTGGGCCATCACGTTTAACGCAAAAAAGACAACGCGACTTACTTTTACAAACAAACATGATAACAGAAACAGCTCGCTCTCATTCGATGGGCAGGACATACCGAACGCGACAAGTCACAAACATCTTGGACTGACGTTATCCACTGACCTACACTTTCATCACCATGTTAACAGTATCCTACGCACAATCAATACTTTACTTGGACCCATCTACCCAGTAGCAAAATTTCTCTCAAGACCAATCCTTGAACAAATTTATACTACTTACATAAGACCACACTTCGACTACTGTGACATCATCTACGATGGAAATCTTACACTGACTGACGCTGTCCGACTTCAGACTTTACAAAACCGCTGCGCAAGACTTGTGACGGGAACAATGTTTCGATCATCGACTACTGAGCTTCTTAATGACCTGGGCTGGGAAAGACTTGAAACGAGACGACTAATTCACAAGCTAATTTTCTTCCACAGACTTTACTATAACAACCCTCCTCTTCCTTCTTATACAGCCGACCTACTGACGGGCACAAGACATGACGCAACTGGCCTTAGACTACGTAACGCAACCCATCTTACCATTCCTCCCATTCATCTCGCGTCCTTTCATCGATCCTATATCCCTGCCACCATTCGGCAATGGAACCTACTACCATCAGCGTTACGCAGCATCACCTCCCGCTCAGACTTTGCTCGTCAAGTTTGGCAGCGATTTGGGGCACCAAAGCCACCACCTTCACACTCATACGGCACAAAAGTAGGTAACACACACCACACCAGGCTCCGCATCGGTCTATCAATATTAAATGCACATCTCTTCCGGATCTGTCATAACAACACGCCAAGCCCATCATGCACTTGCGGACATCACAGCGAAGACACAATCCATTACATACTCTGGTGCCCCCTACACGATCAACATCGATTAGCTTTGTTCAGAGATACAAATTATAATACCTGGCTTTGATTTTCTCCCAGCTCAAAATAAACTTGATACTCTCCTTTTCGGCAAGAATGTTAGCAAAGCTGAACAACTAACCATTGCCCGACTGCTTCAGAAATTTATTGCACGCACACGAAGGTTCAACTCCCCACACTAAGCTCACATCACACCACAGCTCCCATAACCCGCATGTAGCGTAACATATTACACACTTCCATCCCACCACACCATTCATCCCAGTTGCTGACCTGACCGGGGCCGCCCGGCGTCGGGTTCTCTGTTCATCACCTATATGGTTGCTCGGCGGGCCGTTGGCGGGGTCGGCGCGTGTGATGCTTGTTTTTCTGGTTATTTTGTTAGTTTATAATTTGTTAATGACATAGTCGACTGTTTGATTCGTTTCAACTTACTGTTATTATTTTGTTCATTTTTGGAGAGGCGCCTTTGATTTAAGCTGTTGCTTTTGCGCCAATCCATTATTTTTCGTTATGTACTTATGTTTTCATGTATGAAAAAATAAACTGAACTTGAACTAGCCCCCCCCCCCCCCCCCCCCCCCTCCTAGGAATATTAGGAATATCTCAACAACTAATGCAGATATCGACGCCAAACTTTCAGTACCTTTCCGGGCATCAGTTGACACCTTTTGTGCAAAACAAGGCAATTTCGTCAGATTTTTTTTCTCGATAGTGAATTTAGTGTCGCTAAACACGATTTTGACACAAATCAGCTAAACTTTGCCAGGCCGTACAAATGTCACATTTGAAGCAAAATATAATCTAAAAACGTTAAGTAGAAAAACCACAAGTGCTACAAACCAGCTATCTCGAAATTCCGAAAATTTTGTTTTTTGACTCCACAAATATTATTTTTAAAAAATGGGGAAAATGCCCACAATCAAATTTTTCAAAGATATTTAAAAAAAAACGGAATATATGTCTGATAACGAAATATGGGCAACTACCATACCAAATTTCAAAATGATATCTTATTTTGACTGACATGGCATATAAAGTATGGGTAAATCAAGAAGTCATATTTTTTAATTGCGGTTTTTGGCCTTTATTGACCAGATACATACAAATAAATGCCAGAACCGTATGTGTTTGATGAAACTGATATAGAAACATGTTTTTTTTTCATTTCGATTGATCAATTTCAAATTTTGACCAGTGACCTGAACTTGACCTAAACTTCACGTAAATGAAGTCGGGTGGTAAAATCGACAATCACTATCCAATTCTACGAGTAAAACCATCCATAAAACATGTGCTGTATGACTTAATCTCACTTTAGCTCATGTGAGATATGTATCATACCTTTGACAGCACTCTGGGGTATTATAGGCGCAATCGAAGGCCATGGATGGCAAGTATTGTCCATAAACTAATACCTCGATTTTGACGTTTGACTTGACCGTGACGTGATGTGACCTTAATTTGACATTTGTAAGTGTGCGTTAGGCTTATCTCATTGAGCGCTTTCGAATGCCGCCTTGCGCGTCCCAATGCGATCATTGGTTCTGAAGATACCAGGGGGGCTACCCCCCCCCCCCCCAGTGAGTCTTGTTGATCAGGTCACAAAGGGTCACTGGTCTGCGAAAGTCATGCGACACGTAAGAGTTATTCTACACTCAGAATGCGATAGTAGCAGCTATTTTCACATTCAACGCCATGAGGTCAAGGTCATGTCGCATGGGGTCAAAATTTGAAATAGTTAAATCTAAATAACAAAGGCATGTTTCTAGAGCAGTTTGGTCTCAGACATACAGTGCTGGCATTTATTTGTTTTGTATCTTGGTCATTAGAAGCCAAGAAACTCAATTCCAGAATATGACTTCATGAGTTACTCATACTTGGAGCCATAAGTCAGTAAAAAATAAATATACTGCTTTTCAATTTGGTTAGGGTCTGGTTTTTCTCATCTGGTTTTTCTGGTTTTTTATTGTTTATCTGGTTCTTTATTGTTTAAAACTGTTTTTTTTGTGGCATTTTTTTTCCTGAAAAAAAACAGTTAAAACAATTTGGTCGAAGAACACATTTGCAAACATCCGAGATAGCCATTGTGTAGCATTGTGCCCTTGCCATTTGCTATCTTTTGACGTTTTTCGATTGCATGTTGCTAAACATATTGCATTTGTACGGCCTGCTAAATTTTAGTCGATTTTTGCGTCAAACTCTTGTAGCGACGTCACTAAATTCGCATGTTCGTCGAAATGTCAATTTTTGCACGTAAGACGTACAATTGATTGAGAAGGTACCTGAAGTTTCACGTTGATGGCGCTATTGGTTGTTGAATTATTGCGAAAGTTATTCGAGGGGGGAGGGGCGAAAAACCAGCCAATTGCGGGGTAATGCTTAGTACATTTTGTCTTGTACTAAGCAGGCTCCAGCACACAGATAAAGTCTAAAATTTAAACGATAACTGGTTGTGGCCCGTTCGGGGACTGTCCAGTGCCCACACGTAGCATTGGATGGTTCAACATATGGATCGGCTCCCCTTAGGTTAAGGGGACCAGCGTACTATATAACCTTATGGCGCTGTCGGTCGCTGTCCGTAATAAAACGCTCCGTGGTAGGATTTCTCTTTATTCCCCTCGCCTTCCTCCATTGCTGTTTGGCACATGGAACTTGTCTGAACTGTTCGTTATTAACCCGGCAGTCACTGGGGTATATTCTGTAACACGACTCACTGGGGGGGCTTTTTTTAGCCCCCCCCCCCCCCCTGGTATCTTCAGAACCAATGATCGCAGCGGGACGCACAAGGCGGCATTCGAAAGCGCTCAATGGTATAAGCCTAACGCAAACTTAAAGATGTCATTAAGGTCACATGTCAGATCACGGTCAAGTCAAAGGTCAAAATCGAGGTATTTGAGTTTATGGACAATACTTGTCATCCATGGCCTTAGATTGCGCCTATAATCACCCAAAGTGCTGCCAAGGGTATGATACATATCCCACATGAGCTAAAGTGAGATTGTTGCAAAAGATCAAGGTCAAGGTCAGGTAAAAAAATGTAACTACACACAAAATATCTACGAACGTCATGCAGCACATGTGTTATGGATGCTTTTACGCGTATAATTCGATAGTGGTAGTCATTTTACCACCTGACTATATTTACGTGAAGTTAGTGTCAAGTTCAGGTCACTGTAGGTCAAAATTGGAAATTGATAAATCGAAATTAAAAAAAAACATTTTTCTATATCAGTTGTATCTAAAAAAAACAATGCTGGCATTTATTTGTCTGTATCCTGTCGATAAAAGCCAAAAAACGCAATTTCAAAATATGACGTCATGATTTACCCATACTTTATATGCCATGACAGTCAAAAAAGATATCATTTTGAAATTTGGTATGATAGTTTCCCATATGTCGTTATGACATATTTTCCGGTTTTTTCAATATCTTTGAGAAATTTGATTTTGAGCATTTTTTGCAAAAAAAGTTTTTTTTGTAATTTTTGGGGTAAAAAAAATCGAAATTTAGAGATAGCTGGTTTGTAGCCCTTGTAATTGTCTACCTTTAAGCGTTTTCCGATTGCATTTTTCTTGAAATGCGGCATTTGTACGGCCTGGCAAAGTTTAGCCTATTTTGGAGTCAAAATCGTGTTTAGTGACGTCACTAAATTCACTATCTCGAAAAATTTCTGACTACATTTTTCCATTTTTTTCTCTCAAGGTGTAAAAATGATGCCCAGAAAGGTACTGAAATTTTGGCGTCGATATCTGCATTAGTTATTGAGATATTTATAATATTCCTAAGAGGGGGCTAACCCCCCCCCCCCCCCCCCCAGTGACTCTTGGGTTAACGTAAACGTAGGTTTGGCATCTATACCGCTAAACATGTGGCATCCTTTGAATGGTTAGTGTTCCTTAATTATATCCTGTTTTTCAGGTCACTTGCCACAAGCGCCGCTGCACTATCAGAACGCCTGTGCGACTAGGAATCTGCATGAATTACTGTCATAGTCGCGTACAAAATTCCTTTTTGTAAAGCACCACCTCTGGACTGTGACGATTTCTTTCCAAAGTGACTGGGTTACAATTAGACAATCGTAACCCAGTCACTTTGGAACTAAATCGTCACAACGCTGGGAACCGTAACCAACTGACCACGTCTACAGGTAAGCTCAGCTGTATTCAAATATACATTTTTATCGAGCTGCTTTTTTGATGATGAAAACTGACTATAGCACCACATGGATGGTGTTGACACTGGTCCCATGTAGAAGTGTTCCCTGTAAATCCATATGTCACTAGATTGTATGTGACTTTCGTTTCGTGTTGGTGTATATGAATGTTTCGTTTTGTTTGTGTATACATGCGTGAAGTTTAATTTGTTAGTGTCCTAGTGTTTTGTTTTGCTTCTGTCTAGCCACGCAACGTCCGAGAATAAGCCAATGTCGGGCCGGCGAGGCCGCCTGAGACTTTCATTGCAAAGTATTAACATCTGAGCATTGGGTGTCACTCCGGCGGCCTCCTAAGGGATCAGCCTGGCATTGTCTTTGTACAGGCTCCCTAGTGGAGCACCCATTTGAATAAGTTGTGCGAGGAGGCCTGTTTGCAGAAAGTATCAAAACTCTTCAATATCCCCAGTTAGTGCGATGTATTACTTTAGACATGCCCCTGCAAGCAGGCTTTGGCACATGCATGGTAGCAACACGCATAAAGCACACAAGTGCAGTCTGAGAACGACCGTGTAGCGTTGACTGGTTCAAGCAAGAGGGTCGGTTCCGTTTAGGTTTAAGGGGACCAGTGTACGAGGTATGGGTGATCTGAATTTGAGAATTTCTGAGATGTTGTCAACGTATGTTTTTTACAGTAGCTATACCTATATTTTCAGCGGCATGAACAAACACTTCATGGATACCACTTCTGGACTGAGGTAAGAGCATCACAAGCTTCATGATCAAATTTGCATTAAATTAATCGTGTGATTTAACCCTATTTGTAACGGGCTCCTGGCTACCCCTATTTGTAACAGGCGGGGGGGGGGCGAATTCCGCGCCCCTCCCCCCGGAGATCTCTAGATCTACCCGTCCGATTTTCAAAAATGAAGCGGTGTTTGGTTCCCCTAAACACTATCTACATTTCTAAATAATAAAAATATAAAAAAATTGGATAGGGGGCAACAGGGGGGCAAAAGCTACCAATTTTAGTGGTATTTTTGATCCAACATAGCTTTCTGTTTATCGACAAAAAAAAATAAACAACTAATAGGAATCGATTGAGATTGAATTGGAAATTGATATATGACTGACGTTGGAAATTCAAAAATCATAGGAGTGTGCAGGTCACTCAATATGGGGGTGAAGTAAATGCGTAATAAAACCATTTTTTAATGTTTTTTTTATCAAATGAAATGTATGTGATTGTGACATCAGACAACACAGTTATACATTATTTGTTTGCCATAGGCGGTACCAGGTTAGTGAAAAAGGGAGGTAAATTGGGACAAAATATTAACCGCAGACAAGTTGCTACCCAGCACTATAAATATGTTACTGATCGTAGATAGTTCCTTTTTGCATGTTTTACTTCATCATAGGCGTACCCAGGATCCAAACTTGGGGCGGCACAAGACCTTTTGATTATATTATCCGCTATTATGATACTAACTAGACAACAGTGACTATTTCACTTACAACTTCAATTGACATTGCTTACCCCCCTTTTTACCCTACCTGGACTCTCCTATTATCTTATAATCGTTCATAGAGTAGCCTGTGGTGCGTTTTTCATCCGAAAACTGCAGTATATTATGTCATTGTACGTCCATGCCTCTTAGTTTCCTTGCTATGAATATATGATATATGACTCCCTTTCTTCCATTCCTGAGCGCGCCTCTGCAAAAAATGACTTTATTCCCTTTTCTGGCCTCATATGTGCATATATCATTATAAGCTAAACGTCTATTGCGCAGTTATCGCTGGCATATCGTCATCTCCATGCCAGTCACCCCCCTTTTCATGTGCCTGAACACTTCCCTGAAACTCTATATGTAATAAATTATGCAAATAATGGAAGCAGAAGCTATCTTTTAAATCTTGATAGCTATAAATGCCCCTTACATCGCTCTATTGGCTTTCCGCCAAGCATTGAATACTTCCTGGAAACCCCCGCTTTTCAAGCCCCTGAAACCGCCTCTGCCATGCAATTTTTGATATTTCATTAACATCAACTAATTTGCACTTGTTGCAATCACCGTAAACCGATGTAACTCCTTTATACTTGATGCAGTTAGGAAGAAACCGTGAAGATCGCATTTCCGTATTATCGCCAAATGTCTCCTCCGAACCCACCCAAAACTGGGCCCTGGAACCGCCTCTGTTCAGGTTAAGAACTCAATATTTTTACTCCAAATGCGGTATTCAATTCTATGAAAAGTCCCAAAATTTAATGGGCCTGCTCCCAGCCGTTCTGGAGATACCTGCGAAAACATGAGGGGGGGGGGGGACGGAATCCGCCCCCCTGTTACAAATAGGGTTAAGAACTCCTTGATTCAAGATTAATTCCAGAACTTTGTAATATTAGCAGTTTTCACTAAGGATTGTGCTGAAAGGTTCGTGAGAAGTTTCTGATGTTTTGGTATAGAAATATCTGTATATTATACATTCCAAAAAATATATTCCTGATTTAGGCGATGTTTTGACTTCAATGGTCATGGAAACATTGAGCTCATAACAAGTTAATGATACACAATTGGCCATTTTTAAAGAACATTAGTCCATTCGTTCAGTTTAGCATACAGTCATACTAGTTACTAAATCTGGCAGCGTCATGGATCACAGGTCTGTCTGCGCATGCGCAGTGTTGTGCCAGCATCGATTCGCCGCCACTTCCGACCCGCGTGCCGCACGCACAGGGACAAAGCCAAGCCGCACCGCCCGGCCGCCGGATTGGGCGAGGATTGGCGAGATTGGGTGTACGTCCTGAGTGCTGCATGATTTAGCGTATACAAAACTAATGCTTAGATAAATCAAGCCATTTTTGATCAAGAATGATTTTGTTCATTTCGAAGTCTGCGGGTGCCACGCACTGTCGTACCACCCCATCAGAACGCACCATAACAATCAAAATTGATTTGATAGTCCTATCCAATGATGAAAACCAAATCTCAATCGGAACAGTGGCTGCAAAGTTATCGGCTTCCGAAAAGCGTCTGTATGGCCGGTTCAGGCCGGTTCAAATGTAAATTTGTCTATGTTGACTAGAAACCTCACGGGCGCTTCGCGCCCGCTCAGTAATCAATTTGTACGATGAAGCGTTCAGAACGTATTCCCTTTTGGCGGATGCGAGAAAGAGAGATCAGAACAAATGAATAGGTCAGTAAAAGGTCTTAGCCACACCGAACCCGCTCGGTCCTCGCCCCCAAAAAAGGCGTTTTACTGGTTTTAAAGAACCACCTATGTTTAAGCTCAGAATTGTACGTGTGGAACATTGTGTAAAATCAACAGTTCATTATTTCTCAAGTGTCATTCATTGAGTCACTTGTACTGAGTAAAGGAACCGCTTTCCTAGTCCATAAAAACGACAAACTTTGGAAAACAATAAGATTTCAACTACCTTCAACTTTCCATCGGTACTTTGGTACCTGATACACGATACCATTTGCTTTTCCACAGGCGTTGACTAAGGTTCTACTGATCTCCAGAGGCTTTCAGATAGTCTTTTCAGCCTGCTAGTAAGTTTCGCAGGACTGATGCCTGACAATAAAACATTTATCCATGATGACAAAGGTTTCTCGCACCGCTCAGTCGGTGGCATTGGTCCCATGCGATGCTAGTCAATTGTCATTAGTCATCAACCATTTGAGGCGGGCCAACTCGTCTACGCATGCTTATTTTACAGTAATTGAGTCTGTAATCTAAAGACTCTTGGCAAAAACCTGCTGTGCATGGTATTGGCTTATTGGTTAGTCTCTTCCAGTGTTTTACCGTGCTAATTTGTTTTGCCATGCTTATGTGTTGCGCCATTTTGTGATAGTAGGCCTTGGCGAGCTGGCGAAGCTGTTTGACCCACCTCTGCCAGAGATTCGCTGGATCTTTGCATTGGTTGGCATCAGGCGGTTTCCTAAGCGATCGGCTAGTCATTTGCCTCTGTACAGACTCCTACATGGAGTAAACAGATCTCTGATGCATACGGATCAGTTTGCAGGAATGCTAAAATCTCCAATTTTAGGATCGGATTAATGCTTTGTTGATAATTTTCGGCAGCTCTGCACTTGATTTCTCCTGTAAGCGTACTCCAGAGCACCGAAACAAAGTTCAAACGGGCAACAAAGTTACCTAACCGATCTAGTCGGGATCGGTCTCCTGAAGGCTTCGCAGCCTTCCGTGGACCGACCCTCCGTAGGATAAGAGGGACCAATGCAGAGGATGTTTGCAATCTGAGATTCTCTATGTTTACTAAATTATCTGCTTATAAATTCTTACCAAGGTATTTTTTCTGTCGGCAGTCATGGAGGAAATGGGTGAACTTAATGGATCTTGACCAGTGAGTATATTGCAACTTGGTAAGACTAATTTATTTCCCTCTGTATGCCATCCATCTCTGAAACTCTGCGGAGCTGATGCGAAGTGTCTTGGTAACTACGCCTTTTTATGTGCACGGGTATGACTGGTTCATACCCGTATGGGTACGACTCCCCCCCTCTTATAATTTCGCCCTTAAATGAGCTAGAGCTTCGATTCAAAGACGAGCTTGTTGCTTGTGACGAGAGGAAGCGGCTGATACCCAATGTTAAGGTGTTGGGTCATTAGGTGACCTCTGAGGTCATGTCAATGACCCACATGTCATCCAAATTGAAAATGCGTTTACGTTGAATTATATCTAGCTAGAATCGTGAATGAGCATATCATAATTGCTTAATGGGTGCCATATTCGTATCGGCGTCACAAAATGTCCTAAAAACTGCCACATTCCAAAAAGGTCATGTCGGCTCAGTGGCCTCGGTTGACCTGTGGAAGCGCATGACTCCAGTAGAACATATGTAAAATCGATCCCAAATTTAAAATCTGGGTCACAAAATGTCCTAGAAACCGCCAGAAGCCCCCAAAAAAGTAATCTGAGGTCACCGGAGGTCAATGACTCTGAAACTGACCTCTGAAAAGGTCAGTCGAGGTCACAATCGAGGTGGAAACCACAACTATCACCTGGAAACACCTGTGCATATGCTCCTGAACAACAAGCGCTCGAAAACTGCAGAAGTTGCATCATCGATACTGCGGGACGCCAGTTGCGCCTGACATGACCTTGATAAACAGGTCATAGGGCACGGGCCATGTGAGTTAGCAACTCCAAATTTTCCGAGTATGTGGCATTTTTTAAAAGCAGGGTACTGAAAGTTGCATCCAATCGGTTGGAAACTACGAGTTATTCTAGAAAAACTGAGGGGGTGGCATCCAGCCCACCCCCCTACCCGGGCGAGGGTTAATTCTTCCAACAAGTTATTAAATTAATTGATAAAAATGGATGATTCCACATTCGTGTTTGTACTGGTTCCACATTACTGTACATATATTGTTCTACTTTATGTTTTCATTGTTTTCGTTCCATATTTTAACCGAAGGTTGTTCTATATTGAAAATAACACTTCTTTAGAATTGTGTTTTTCTATAGAAAAACAACTTGAGCCATTCTCCGGCCTTTGTTTTCCGATTCGTGTCAGATCGGGTAAAGCAAGGTCTGTAAAGATAGGGTTGTGCCATATGACAAAATCACGTGACCAAGCGATTATGAACCGATCAGTAAGATTTCGAGTTAGCCACTAGAGAATAGCACGTGCAACCACTCTGCTTTTTTCCTCCGCTTTTTTGGACCTAACTTTTTTGCACGTGCCGAAACTCCCATTGGATTAACATAACGAGTCGTGGAAGCGTAATCACTAATGTAAAACTAAGTATGATGCCACCCCGTTGAGACGAAAGTAATCATGGGGCGATGTGCACAAATATAGTTTTTATTGTATTTTTTTCTTCACCTTCATATTTTGCAGTAGCATGGCTCCGGAGCGGACAGCTCCATACCAATGACACGGTTTTTGGTGGTTTTAACCCAATTTGGTCCACTAGAGTGAACTAATCTGTATAAAATGCAAAAGGGCTTCGTTTTGGACAACGCCGGATCGAATGGAGAAAAAATCATGCAGATCGGTTCCATAGCCTCTGAACATGGGCTTGCCTGCAACGGTTTGTGGTGACTTTGGTCCGATTTGGTCCACTTAAAGTGAACCAATATGTAAAAAACTCAATACGGCACCGTTTTGCACTATGGCGCATCGAATGTTGCAGAAATCACTCGGATCAGTCCCATAGCCTCTGAGCATAGGCTTGCCTGCAAATTTGAACTACAGGTTTTGATCCTATTTCGTTCATTTAGATTAGACTAAAGTGGATAAAACGCGAAACTGCACCCATTCCGACCAGTTTCAATTGAATGGTGAAAAAATCACTGATCGGTCCAGTAGTTTCGGAGCATGGGCTTGCCTGCTAATCTGGACAGTTTTTTAGACCCTCCCTATTCAATACAAACAAAATATGGCTGCATTTATCATGTGACCAAGCCCGCCCTCGGCTAATGCAATACGAAATTGTTAACATTCATATTGACATATATAAAGTCAACTCCTCATTCATTTATTACTGACCAATATTGATATATTGGTGGTCAGTAATAAATTAATGAGGAGTTGACTGTTTAGCAATAATAAATGTATCATGTGATCAAAACAATACCTACACCGGCAAAATAATAGTGCGGCAAAACAATAGCCGAAGTGCGCCCAAAAAATAAATCTTTGGACCTGCCATATGGTCATGCTCCGCCCCATTACGGTCACGTGGCATTTGAAGGGGGGTTGGGGTAAAGTTGATGCTCTGGAGAGGGGCTCGATAAATTTCCCAGAGATGTTAAGCATATTGCTCACTCATCACGTGTGGTCACCTTGTGCTCACCTCCGCTAGCTGAGGTCTTTTAGTCGACGCGAAAGACGCCCTATGAATGGTGATATGCTTTTAACCATGCAGGTCGTATGTTGCAGGTCGGTGCACAAAGTACGAAAATAACAGCACCTGGCAGATGAGTCCCTACCGTTAAATGCTCCGTTGAAGATTGGCAGCGTATTATACTGACTGAGACCATAAACATTCGCTTTAGACTTAGCTGACTATTTAAGTCTCGTTGCTCTACATTCAGTTTCCTTCTGTAGTGTGGACGAGGCTGCTACTAGATACTAAATTGTGACCCGATGCCTATTTTCCGGCGCCCTTGTGCCTTCAAGATGGCGGCTCTATCAAAATATTGTCTCTTTCCAGGCTTCCCTGTGTGGCTTTCCCGATCCAAGAAGACTGAGGATGTGCAGCTTGCGGACTCGGGACGGTACGTAAGGCAATGTTTCGAAAGTTTGCTTTCTCTCAACTATGATTAGCCCTGCTGCCCTGAGTTCGGACTGTGATTCTGGACCGTGCTGTTAGCTTCTGGCGCCGTTAATTCACCACACTCTCCGCTCGCCGACCTGTGACCTGTTGATGTACGACTCCTCGCCAGCTACTCTTTGTCTCGGACATGGGAACCCGCTTTTCTGGCATCGCGTGAGCACCCATGGACTTTGCTGGGCGGGGCCAGACGACCGGTCTTCCCAGCAACCCAAAATTTTATTTTGCAATAGAAGCCTGACCTGCTCCTTGAACGGCGTGTTGTGTATGAGTCATTTACTGATGTGTGTGTGTTGCGACTGTGATAGGAATGCGTGTTGTTGACTGTTGCGTATGTATGTTGTTCACTGTTGTGTGTGTGTGTGTGTGAGTGTATGCGTTAATTGTTGCTGCCTGTGTCGTATGTGTGTGGAATAAATGTGGAAACCAGTCATCTCGAGGCTGCGTGACGGCCTAGTCATTGCTGCGGGCGTTCACTGGTTACAACCTAAGACTCAGTCCTGGAAACCCTGCCTCGAATTCTCCCCTGTCCAAATTCGTCGTCAGTTTCCCGCTTCATGTTGTATCCAAATTCGTCCGCCTGGACCTCGTCGGACAGTTGTTCGTCGGTCCTCGCTCCCAGTCCCCTTTCATCACCTGCGCCGTCACCAGTTAGGTTGGCCACCTCCCAGGCCGCTCCGATCTTGCTATCCGTCCGTCTGCTAGCCAGCGGTCCTTCATAATGAGACATGGTAGTCAAAACATGGAACCAAATGTGATTTCTTTCTGTGATAGTCTCTAGTCCAAACGTTCTAGTCATGTCGGCGAGACGCCTGTGCGGTGAAAACGCTCCAAGAGTCTGAACATTTCCCCTACTGTTGTGAGTGTAAGCAATCGTGGCTGATATGCTGACAGCACTTCTACCATTTGTTTTTCAGGGCCAGGTGTGCTGCAGCGGTTAAGCGGAAGTTCACCTGATCGTCCGGAGAGGTCTCTGGGTTCATCTGAGTCTCTGCGAAACTGCCAGATCCACGGAGAAGTTAGTTGTTTCGATGGATATCTGGATACCATGATGGTGCGCGTATCCAACGTGCGTGTTATGTTTTGTAACATTCAGTTTTTTTTATTTGCGCGTTGTGTTCTGAAGCAAATTTACCCCTGATTTTTGCTTCTCCTTTGTGCTTTCCACAGACCATTGTAGATGTTTGAGGTTGATCACACGTACCTGGAAGCCCCGGTACGCCTTTTAGAACCACAACCTAAGGTTTCGGAGTGGAGCGTGTGTGGAGTGTTTTCCTTTGTTTATCTCTGGATGCATGGAAATTGAGACGCGGCCGAGAGTTTCTCTGGATAAAAGACTACGGCGAACTTGCACTCTTTCCCGGGTCTGGAATGAAGGGTAGCAAGGACTAAGTGTTGAGTGGGTTGCATGGGCGTCGGCGGCGGGGGGGGGGGGGGGGCGGGGGGACGCGTCCCCCCCCCCCAGTTCAAAAATCAGGGGGGGACGTCCCCCCCAAGAAAGCAGACTTGCTTTTTTGCTGAATTCGTTCCAAAGGATATGAAACTGAAGACAAAATAAAAATAAATAAAAAAGTAAATGTATTCTTGGCTCAAAATACATGTCATTTTTAACCCTATATCGTTGAGTCCTTTCTTTGTACTTAAAGATGTAGATACTTAATTACTTTGTAGAAAATACAATTATGATATGGCAGCCAAAAGTTGGTACACAAGATTGACTTCTGCTATGATTGAATGTCAAGTTCATCCATTCATTCACCATTCATTCTGAGGCCCTAGATACAATTCAGCCAAGGCAGCGAATTGCGTGACCATGGGTACAACCCGTACATCCATCAATATGCTGTGTACAAACAGCAATCAGTTTTAGACTTTAGTCCCTTTGAGCCGCTGGAATTTATATACACGAGTGCTATAGCCGCATGCTTCATGCTTGGTATAATTTCAATGGTTGAAGAACTCTCTACAATCCATGCTAAGTTTTTGGAAATATATCATAGAAGGGTACTAGCGCTGGGCGATAGCGAAATATGGGGGGGGGACGTTGACAGGCGGCCATTCATGATCCAGGCCCCTCACAGCGGCCGAACGCCTGTCGTCCGATAAAATATACGAAACAAACCAAAATAACCAAATAAAACAAACAAAACATTGCAGTTGTGCAGAGGACTGCAAAGCTTGAATTTCCATTGGCCGATTCCATGACGTAATGGGACTGAATGGAATCTTTCAGGAGGTAGCAACGGCAACGACACTTCCTAGCGTTGCGTTCATTCATGCGGAAATGATTCGATCAGGAGGGCCGCGAAGCAAACCAACGTTTGCTTGAGCAATAGTGTGAAAAGATGAAGCGGCAGAGAAAGCTGCATAGTTTTACGGCCTCTGTGTCCCACCCGGTGGACAGTCCGGCTGCAAGCGATGGACGCGGCTCTCGCCCGGTACGACTAGGTGCTGAGTACAGCGGAAGAGCTGGGCGCCGGCCGCACTCACATCGCGGCAAGAGCAGCCGACCTGCACGCACAGCTGCGCAAGCAGTCCACGCTGCTGGCGCTTCACCTGGCGCGCGTGGTGCTGTCACCGCTAGATCGCCTCAACAAGGTCCTCCAGGGCTCACGCTGCACCGTGTCCCAGCTCCTGAGCAGTGTTCGGCTCACCAAGGAGCTGCTGCAAGCGGAGCGTGACGGGGCCGACAACTCCATCCAGGAGTTTCTGCGAAAGGTGGAGGCGTCCAGCTGCGACACGCCTGTCGCGCTGCCCCGTGAGAAGCGCGTCCCAGCTCGTTTCGCCGGAGCTGGAGAGCAGCACTACGCCAGGGACCTGGCCCAGTACCTGGGTGGGGAGCTGCTGCTGGCGATCGACGCAGCCTGCATGCAACTGGCCGAACGATTCGATCAGGAGGGCATCACAGAACATGCCAAGGTTGAGAAGGCTCTGCTGTCTCGCTGCAACATCACAGAGCTCGACGAGCTGCTGGACAGTCCGTGGAGGGCAGAGGTGTCGGTGGCTGACTTGGTGCCGCAGCTGCAGGTTCTTTACAAACAGAGCCAGCCGGAGAATCTTGACGCGGCAGTAGCCGTGGTGACTGCTCTCGGACAAAGCGCTCGTGCTATGTTCCCCGACGCGGTAAAGCTGATCCGACAACTACTCACCCTTCCAGCGTCGTCTGCGACGGCTGAGCGTAGCTTCAGTGCGCTTCGGCGACTGAAGACGTGGCTACGGTCTACGATGGGACAGGCGCGCCTGAACTCGGTGGCGTTCTGTCACGTTCACCGTGACCGGGTGGCTGCCGTGAGCTCCGACCGGGTGGTCGCGGCGTTCATCAGCCTCAATCCCCGCCGAGAGCGTGTGTTCGGCTCCATGTAAATAGTGATACGGGCGGAACCCGTGAAACCGTCCGAGGAAATCAGGGTTGGATGTTTTCATTTTGCCATTGCTTATTCATATTCTGCAAGCGACGCATCTCGCTTCAAGACATCTCGTGTAGCGACCTAGTTTAGACGTGCAAATATGTGTTGTCCTGTCGAACATTTTGAATGCGTGGCGTGTGATTCGATGATCTTTTATGCTGAATTCATTCCTATATTATCATTATCGTTCTTCTTGTTGCGTTTGATTTATATCCTGCCATGAAATCAGATAATCGGATTAGATTATGCCGATAATAGTTACCAAGATAAAAATTTACAATTGATGCGGTCATTGACATCCATGCGACATGCGTCCCCACTAGCGGATCCAGGGGGGGCAAAGCAGACATGGCTCCCAAAAAAACTCCTAAAATCGGAGCAAAATTGACACATTTCCCAATATAGAAGAAAATCTAAGCAACTTTTACTAAGCAAAGTTTGTTTTAAATCGGCTATCAGTGTTAGCTATGCAAACTATGCAGCTATGCAAGCGAAATCCGATGAGTTTTCAGCATTGTGACACTTTTTGGAATTTCCCCCCCCCAAAAAAAAACATGCCCCCCAAACCACCGTTCTGAATCCGCCAATGTGCGTCCCCCCCAGTGAAAAATCCGTGGCGACGCCCATGGTGGGTTGGGAGAATGATCAGGCGACTAGTGCAGAGGGCTTCTATCTTGTTCGTTCACTACGTTTAGGTGCCTAGTCATTCTTCGGCTACATACGAAACTGGGTTGATGGGTATATTGGCGGATGATTGAAGGCAGCTACGCATTCAGTCTGAAAGATACAGACTACACATAAGAACGACCGTCTTCATTACATACCGGCATTTCTAATAATAAACTGAATTCCATGGGTTTCATATTCCTGTCTGATATGATTGAGAACCATATCTGCATTGCAAGCGGGTATACATTCACAAACCAAGCGGCAAACTGGTACAGTAGCACACGCAATAACAAAAGTGAATTCGGACCCACAAAAGTGAATTCAGACCAGTGGATCGAAACTTTTGCGGTCTGCTGGATGCGATCCTGCTTCACAGCGCATCGGATTCAGCTGGCGCCGGCTCCTCATTGGCGGGTTCTTCGTCGCTGCACTGGCAGTATATACACGTGTCTGTGCGGCGGATGAAGCCGCAGTCCTTTGGGCAGTCGTACACGTCGCTGCCGCACAGATTGCTGTTTCCCAGGTCTGAAAGGTGGATGACTGTCTCAGAACGGGACTGAGGATCACACTACGTAGTGGCACTAATATGAGAGGATTGCTGTGCCTGGGAGGTCA
>JAXIVJ010010348.1:0-47543 GCA_036785665.1 Chirona hameri
AAATGATACCCAGGTCGCGAATCTCTCCAACGTGCTCGAGTTTCGTGGCATTAATAAAATACTCTGTCTGGACGGGCGCGCGCCTGAGGGTGATAGTGAACGACTTGCATTTACTTGGATTTAGAGTGAGTCCCCATCTGACGGACCAGGCTGTCAGTCGACCGAGATCCTGCTGCAGCAGTAGTCCGTCAGATGGTGAGACAATTTTGCGGAAAATTTTAACGTCGTCGGCGTACATAAGGCAGCCGCAATCGACTTCGCGCGGTAAATCATTTATGAATAGTGAAAACAGCAGCGGAGCCAAAAGAGATCCTTCCGGAACGCCCGAGAGTACGTTTGTCCATTTGGACGTTTTGCCGTTCACGATGCCCTCTGACGCCTATCGGACAGATACGAGACGAACCAGTTCAAGGCAAGTTCCTCCAACTTATAGGAATGTTTTAGTTTGTGAATAAGAAGCGAATGATTCACGCTTTGAAAAGCAGCCGAGTAGTCTGTATATATAGTGTCCGTCTGGTATCCGTCCGATATGGCTTCCCACGCTGACTGAAGATAAACGGCGAGGTTAGAAATACAGGAACGCCTAGGGATAAAACCATGCTGCTCATTGCACAGGGCCGGTGAAACATGGCGGTAGAGCTGGTCGTAAACTAGGCGCTCGAGTATCTTTCCGAAGAGAGGAAGCAGGGATACTGATCGATAATTTGATGGGTTCTTCTTATATATATATATATATATATATATATATATATATATATATATATATATATATATATATATATATATATATATATATATTATATATATATATATATATATATAATATATATATATATATATATATATATTATATATATATATATATATATATATATATATATATATATATATATATATATATATATATATATATATATATATATATATATATATATATATATATATATATATATATATATATATATATATATATATATATATATATATATATATATATAATATATATATATATATATATATATAATATATATATATATATATATATATATATTATAATATATATATATATATATATATATATATATATATATATATATATATATATATATATATTATATATATATATATATTATATATATATATATATATATATATATATATATATATATATATATATATATATATATATATATATATATATATATATATATATTATATATATATATATATATATATATATATATTATATATATATATATATATATATATATATATATATATATATATATATATATATAATATATATATATATATATATATATATATATATATATATAATATATATATATATATATATATATATATATATATATAATATATATATATATATATATATATATATATATATATATATATATATATATATATATATATATATACAACTGGCTGCTGACGTGTTCAGTCTCATATTGTGACTGTGCTAATTGGAAATATTGTCCTAGTTATTTTCCTAACCTATTTCAAAATTGTATACGTATTTCGCTCTTCTCTACACATAATTTTCTCCTAGACCAGTAATGACCAGTAATGACTAGACCAGCAAAGAGACAGTTTCTCGCGAGTTCGATTGTTCATAACTTCAAAATTTAACTTCGGATCAGCTGGTGAAATGGTGAGTAAATTATGCTGCAAACCATTCTACCAATGTAATTTCCTGGTTGTCGAAGGTATTTTTGTGGCGGTGCACGATATCATCATTCCACATCTCAGACGACTTACCGCTACGACGGTATCACGGTAAGCATTCGTGCTAAGTTCATTAAACCATCTTCTAGCATCCCATTTGTTTCGTCCCATTAGTCTTCTAGCGTCTGCTGTCCAAGAGTCCATATTCCTGCGTTGCCGTCGATGTAACGAGCCAGGAAAGCTGGTTTCAAGGGAGATGCTGCTAGTGCTTTGGTTTCTAAATGGTCTAGGAATAAAATCGCGAGAGGAGGTGCGCATGGGTTTGCCATGGCTAGTCCCAGTTTTTGACGGTAGTAGGCATTGTTGAATGAGAAGACGTTGTCCCTGAGACTCTGCTCTAGGAGGCTGCAAATGTCTTCCTTAGATAGTCCAAAGGTGTCAATACTATCCCCATGCTCCTCTAGTTTAGATCTCACTGCATCGACAGCTTCATCTACTGGTATACTACCATATAAATTGACTACATCGATGCTGAAGAGGATGCTGCCCTCCGGTACCCCGTGCTGTTCTACATGTCCCGACACCTTCTCTAAGTAGTCTCTGGTATCCCATAAGTGAGTGGGAACACATTTTAGTAACTACTTTAAAATTCTTTCCAAGAGACAGGATGTTTTTTCCGTAGGGCCACCACATGCCGAAATGACCGGTCTGAGGGGTACTGAGGGTTTATGGTCCTTAGGTAATCCGTAGAAGACGGGCGTTCTACTATGCCCTGGTGGGCTCTCTTTGATCGTTTTGTTCAGGAAGTTTGCCTCGAGTGGTATTTAAAAGGTTTATTTTAGCTTTAGCATCAACTTGAGGGACTGGGTTTTTGTCGATACTTTCATAACTGTCTCTGTCATTTAGCATGGTTTGGGTTTTTGGTCAAGTAGGAATCTTTGTCCAAAATCACTAACCCTTACATTTGTCACTCTCTTTAATGATACACTATCGTTTTTTGCAAGGTTTTTGATAAACTGGCGCTGCTCTGTGTTAACATTTTCTTCACCTACTTTATGGTTTTTAAACGTGCTGATTATATCATCCTTAAGCTTCCGTAAGCCCATTTCTGTATCAGCACTTGAGGGCTCAGGAAAGCTTTTACCTACATCCGGAAATCTAAAGGATATATTTGGTGCACACCCGCTCTGCTGCTGACCTTCGCCGCTGTCTCGGTCTTCCATCCCGCCTCGTGTTGTCCGATCCGGCTGCTCTCCTCCGCCCCCCCCCCCCCCGTCTGAGCTGTCCCCACTTCTGTAGTCGTCGTCCGTGCTTGTTGTAGAGGGGTGGCGTCCTGAGATGGTGTCCCCTCTCTTGTCGTAGACGGTGTCCTCGCTCTTGCCGTAGATGGTGTCCTCGATCTTGTCACATATGTGGTCGGCTCTGTCTCAGATGTGACCGGCTCTGCCTCAGATGTGATGTCACCGGTGGACCTGTTGTTATGGCATCTTGTTATCTTGTCCTTCCAGCGTTTTGCATAGGCAAATCGTTCTACTCTTTTCTCGACTTGCAGCAAGACTGCTTTGGACACAATCTGTGTGGTGGCAAAGTTCGGACCTTTTGCCAGTAGCGAAAGACCCGAGGTATCAAGTTTCAGAGATGACAGATTCTTGACCCTCTTTTCTACTGTTTGCGGATCTACGATACTCGTACCGGTATGTTTCTCTTCAGTCTTGGCTTCCAAACTTCTGAACTTCTTCAATACTCTTGGCCTATTTTCGCGGATCGTGATATCAAATATGTTTGCACAAGTCGAAGATATGTATCTATACCTGTATCTGTCTAGGTAGGAACCTATCGACTCGAACAGACGTGCCCTCTGTCTCAATAAGAAGGCCCTCGATCTGAAAGTTTCAGAGATCGCCTCGTTCAGTAGTGCCTTCGCGAAATTGGCGGATCGTGTCGTAATTCTGGTGTTATTTTAGAACATATGGTTCACTGGACGCATAGCATCTGCAATGAAGCGTGGTACTAAGTCGTTTTTTTTTTCGGCAGGCGATTAAGAATTCGATGCGTATTTCCGTTTTTGCAAGTTTTTTCAGGGTCAAAAGATCATTATTTTCCTTTAAGCTGCTTTTCTCGTTAAAGTGGCGTGTAGTAACGTTACTAAATGTCCTAGATCACAAAAGTTTTCGACGAAATTTCCTCATTTTCGCACAGAAGCCGTGACATTGATGTAGGAGAAGGTACCACAAGTTTGACGTTGATAACTTTATTCGATTTTGAGCAATTACGAATGTTCGTAAAGGAGGGCTAATATTTGCCCGCCGGTCAATTAAAATAATATTTACAGTGGCTCTCTTAATGTCACATAGTTGCCCTCTAGTCTCCTGTCTAGTCTCCTGTCTAGTCGTTGGACCTCCGAGGGCCGGCGGTCGATATGAGAGTGGCATCGCCAGGCAGAAGAGAGAACCCATGCCGGCCTGTGAGGATATTAAGCCTCTAAGAAATGGCCCTCAGCGTCTTTGAGATGACCATCGATTGCCCAGCAGAGGACCCTCGGTCGATTCGAGAGGGTATTTTAGGGCCTGATGGGGTTATTATCAGTCGTAATGAGTCTTATTTCGGTCTAATAGGGCCACTGTCAGGCCTCAGAGGGCCATCGGTGTGTGTGAAAGGGGTCTAAGAGGGCATTATTCAGACCTGAGAGAGTCGTATGGAGTATGCCGGGGTTATGCCTGTCAGAAAGGGCCCTCGGCCGATCTGAGGAGGCACACGGCCTAAAAAAGGGATACAAATGTTTTTTTTAGATGAAATTGGAGTTATGAGGTAGTTTCAGAAGTGTAGTTTAGAATTGTAGTTTCGGTATTCCATTTGCTGCTCCAACTTTAAATATAATGAAAGCTACACCGTCTGATCATCGCCACTGTTCTCCCCTCTGGAGCCCAGGCGGACCAGAAGGGCCCACTGAAGCTCCATGGAGCTGGCTTTGCAGCCCCCTGGCTACATACCTGCATAACATAACTATCACCGCAGTCACTTTCCTGTTTGCCATTGGCACTCATTAGCAAACACAATTGTCGATTGAAATCACACAAAAAAGTTCGGTTCTTTGGACACGGTGTGCCTGGTGAACGTGTCTGGCAAGCCTAGGATATTTTATCAAGAAATCGTCAATTTTCTAGCACCATTAAATTAATAGAATAATTCCTACCATATTTATTTTCGAAACTTACCAGATACATAAATATTTGTGAGATTACAAATTGTGAGATAAAAATATTTCCTATTGTGCTCCTTCAAATAGTTCCTTAAACCATTAAACTTGCACGGACAGTACGTACCAATTTTTGGAGATATGCTAACTTGTACGGACACTGTCCATAGTGGTGGCGACGCCTATGCTGCTCAACAATTTTTCGCTGACGTCTTCCCCGTCACCCAACATTTTTTTTTACGCTCCACCCCCCCCCCCCGCTCAACGACTCTTCGCGATTACGACCCGACGCCCCTCCCCCCGCTCACCAACTTTTCGCCAAGGAAACGCGGAGCGAAATTTTTGTTCCCTCCAAACTCGAAAACAAAATCAAATGTTGAAAGCTAATGATGCTAAACAAGATGAAAAAAAGAAAAAAGAAAAAAGAAAAGATGAGAGCTAGATGAAAGCTAGACTGTTGCTGCATACCTGTCTGGAAACTGCGCACAGGCTTTCTGGAATTTGGTCAAAATGAGAGAAGCACGGGGAACAACAGATCGCGTCAAAAATGGTAAACGTCGTAATAACTATTTTTTTTTATCGGGAGATCCTGATAGATACCCATTGTCTTCGGTGGGCTTGGATACTCAAAATCATCGGTCCCTAGGTACATCTCTAGTATTGACGATGACACGTAACATGTGCCAAATAGCGAAGCATTTTATTTCATCAGTGAAGTTGAGCGTTACAATATTATTTGGCTACGCAATATTATTTGGCTATTTGGCAATATTATTTGGCTATGTTTGAGATGATTATGCCCAAATTGTAGTGTAAATAGAAACCGCGTTTACACGGGACTTTATATTATCTAGGCATGAATGAATGATCTCTTCCAAAATTGAGGCAATTTTAGAAATTGGACCAAATTATGGCGCTGTTTTCCTTTCTAACCTCCCAGATTCATGTCCTCTACAGGTTTAAAAGTACCAGCCTTTGGACGTCGAAGTCCCGTATAAACTATGCTACGTTCCTAGGCTACGTTCGCGAACGGAATAGCAATTAACCCTGGAGGCGCTCGGGGGTGGGGGCGTTTTTTCGCCTTCCCATTTGTTTTTCCCCGCCATAATCAGAAAACGCATAGAGATATCAACTTGAAACTTTCAGTAACTTGAAATGAATAGCTAAGCCACGTTTTGACAACAAAATTGGGTCCCGGACAGGTCAGGTCAGGTCACCAGGTCAGGTCAAATGACATGACCACCGAACAGTGGTGAACCCAGGATTTACTGCAGAAGGGGGACATTTTTGCTCAGAGGGGTATAAAGTACCCCCACCAAAAAAACTCACCGGATTTGGCCCACTATACTTTTAAAAGAGCATATTTAAAAAAAAAATTATCTTTAAAAAAAATAATAAAAGATCCTTCATTTTTTCGACCAAAGGGGGCACGTACAGACCTTCAGGGGGGGGGGGGGATTGCCCCGTTTACCACCCCCCCCCTTGTGTACGCCTATGCCACCAAACAACTTCATGGTAGCCCGTAGCACCGCCGGCATAGTGGTTAATCGAGCGACATGAAACTCATGGCACGTCATGAGGTCAATAGGGACTACAATATTTCGGATTTTCCATATCGGTGACCTAAGGTCAAGTTATAATCGTGAACTTTTAAATGTAACTCTATGGGGAAAAACCTCATATTTCTCAGTTGTAAAGGGATAAATTTAGTTCATGTTTGCTCTAGCCACTAGTTTTGAACCGAGACTAGACCTGACCGGGCCCCATATCACGCCTCTGCCAGCACCGTGGCTCTGCCTTGATCGGGCCCCTACCAGGAATGGGCCCGTCTAAGAAAAAAAAAATGCAAGGAGCGGGCCCTGTTGTGACCGGGCCCTCGTCCTGACCAGGCCCCGTATCACGCCTTTGCCAGCACCGGGCCCCTACCTCGATCGGACCTGACCAAGACCAGGCTCCTACCAGAAACGGGCCCGTATCAAGAATATACAAGGACCGGGCCCTGTTATGGCCTGGCCCTCATCCTGACCGGGCCCCATATCACGAGGCACGCCTCTACCAGCACCGGGCCCCTGCCTCTATCGGGCCCCTACCAGGCACGGGCCCCTATCAGGAAGGGTTCGTATGAAATAATTTCCCAGGAGCGCGCCCTGTTGTGACCGGGCCCTGGTCCTGACCGGGCCCCATATCACGCCTGTGCCAGCACCGGGCCTCTACCTCGATCGGACCTGACCAAAACCGGACCCCTACCAGAAACGGACCCGTATCAAGAAAATGTAAAGACCGGGCCTTGTTGTGACTGGGCCTTCGTTTTGACCGGGCCCCTTATCACGTCTTTGCTAGCACCGGGCCCCTGCCTCGATCGGGCCTGATCAAGACCGGGCCCCTACCAGGAACGGGCCCGTGTCACCAGAACGTGACCGTATCAAGAATTTCCAAGGACCGGGCCCTGTTGTGACGGCCGACAGGGCCCTCGTCCTGACCGGGTCCCATATCACGCCTTTGCTAGCACCGGGTCTCTGCCTCGATCAGGCCTGACCAAACCGTGCCCCTACCAGGAACGGGCCCGTATCAAGAATCTGCAAGGACTGGATCCTGTTGTGACCGGGCTCTCGTACTGATGGGGCCCCATATCACGCCTTTGCTAGCACCTGGCCCCTGCCTCGATGGGGCCTGGCCAAGACCGGGTCCCTACCAGGAGCGGGTCCGTATCAATAATTT
This sequence comes from Chirona hameri, assembly GCA_036785665.1. Taxonomy (NCBI): domain Eukaryota; kingdom Metazoa; phylum Arthropoda; class Thecostraca; order Balanomorpha; family Balanidae; genus Chirona; species Chirona hameri. The sequence continues at coordinate 7,601 of JAXIVJ010010348.1, forward strand.
GCAAGAACCGCGCCTTGTTGTGAACGGGCCCTCGACCTGATCGGGCCCTAATATCACGCCTCTACCAGCACCGGGGCCCTGTCTTGATCGGGCCCCTATCGGGAACGGGCCCCTATCAGGAAGGGGCCCGTATCAAATAATTTGCAAGGAGCGGGCCCTGTTGTGTCCGGGCCCTCGTCCTGACCGGGCCCCATGGCCATATCACGCTTTTGCCAGCACCGGGCCCCTGCCTCGATCGGACCTGACCAAAACCAGACCCCTACCAGAAAGGGGCCCGTATCAAAACTATGCAAGGACCGGGCCCTGTTGTGACCGGGTCCTCGTCCTGATCGGGCACCATTTGCCAGCCTTTGCCAGCACCGGGCCTGGCCAAGACCGGGCCTCATATCATGATTTTGCCAGCACCGAGCCCCTGCCTCAATCAGGCCTTACCAAGACCGGGCCCTGCCAGGTATGGACCAGAATACCGGTCCTTTTGATGCGGACCCCCTCAACAAATTTCGGGGGGGGGGGGGGGGGGGGCAGCTGACCCCTTTGACCCCCTCCCCCCTGCGTGCGCCACTGGGTATATAGAGATTGTGCACGCTCTGTGTCAAAACGAAGGATATGAACCTCACGTCTGTAATTTACAAGTTGTTGGGGTCAGGTTGGGCTAGACAAAATTGATCAAAAAAATTAGAAAGAGATTTTCTTTTATTTTAAAGTTATTAAAATTTCAAAAAAGTTGTACACTATTTATTCGTTCCCCTTGACTATAGCTGCGGTAAAGGTGGAAAGGGGTGGCTAAAGTTAGCATCAGGGTAGCTTTAGTCAGGAGCGTCGCCACACAATTGGGAGTGGGGGCCAGCGAGGTGGTTGGTCGTCCATACCTGATTCTCCAATATATATTCCGGGTTTTTAATATGTTTGAAAATTTAAAATTTGTGATGACAACACTGATTTATTTTTTGAAAAAGTTCCACAAAATCAAAATTTTCGCATTTTTCAAAAACCGCAACATGTATTGCAGAACTAAGTATGGGCAATGAATGCCCTAACCGAATTTCAAAGCAATATCTATATTTGTACTGACTGATGAAGTATGATAGGTCTGTATTTTGTATTAGACATTTTCAAATATGCGCCCGGGGGAGGCCTCGCCATGACGACCGGTTGATTGTAGGTATCGGGGTTGGGATTTGATGTGATTGGGTTTTGATTGGGTTTTGATGCTGCCCCTTAGGTCGGAAGTATACGTTTTCTAATTCTAATTGGTTGATTTTGTATGTTTATAGTTCAAAGCAACTGCGTAACAATGAACCACATTGTCGCATCGTACCAGCTAAAATGTACAGCTTTAGCACGAAACTCAGGAAATTGAAAGTGGCCGGATCGCGGCCCGCATGCGCTTATCGATAACGATGCCGATACTAATTTGAGTCATATCAATATCATGCCATGATATGAATCATATCATCATACGAGGACTTGCTGATACCGATACCAATACCGGCAATAAGTTTGTCAAAGAAATTGCATATCTAATTCTGCCATTCTAATTCAACATCGGCATGTTTTCTGGGGAGTGGGGACCCATTCATAATAGGTCGTGTCCTCCAAATGACGCCATGGTTTACCCCTCGCAAGGATGGGCATCCAGGGCCAACTTCGCCCTGGTGGGTGGGTGGGGTAAAAATGACCCCCACTAATTTGAAAACTAAACGGGCTAGAAAGACGTGGAAAAAACGTTCGAAAGCTCTTAACAAAACCATTCAAAGTCACTTCGGTTATTTCTCGCTCAGGTCAATATTGAGGTCACCAGTGGTCACTGGTCATCAAAGGTCCAATTTTCCAAGTTTAGGACTTTGCTCCAGAAACCCACAAATATCTCGAGATTCGGGAACTATGATAGAGCTGGGTCATTCCACCGCCACGCCAACTCAACCAGTCGAGGTTGCACCACCATCTCAGATTTTGTTTTAAAAAAATTGGTCTATAGGGTAATCTTGTACTCCGATTACGATTATGAAGTTTTAAGATTTCTGCAGATCTCTGGCCAGACCTTTGGATCCAGAACAGCAAGAAGTTGGTTTTGGGGGGCAAATCCCAAGAAGTCTCATACAATTATTGAAATATACTTGAATAGGTGATTTCAAATTTTTGTTAAAGTAAAAGTTGTTTAGCGTTTCTCATGTCTGATACATTACAAATGTTGCATTGTTTCGCCGATTTCAGGCCATGGCCCCCTCACTTTTCGGCTATTTTTTTTGCTTGGTGAGAACAGTTTTTGATGGCAAAAGGTTCGCAAGACGAGAAGAGCCCGAAACTGCAAATACATATTCCTTGGGGGTCTCACAAAACGATATCAAACTTGTACTGCCCCCCACACTTTTCGTGACGTTCCTACGTCCCGTATTTTACTTTGTGCCTATATATTTCCGAAATATATTGGGATGTACGGCACAATCTACCACCTGTTTAATGTGTCTAACTCCACAACGCAGTCTAACGGATGTCTTGGTGTTCATTCAGTGTTCTTTCTCCCTAGAAAATATGTTATGGTATACCGTACCGCAATAAGTTATGCTTTCCGGCACACTATACCACTTCATTTGAAGAAATAACACCAACTTGCAGTTCCTCGTCCAGATTTCCAGCATGTGCAGGATTTATTTGGTATTTTTCTTCTTTTAAAAACAAAATGACCCGCGCTAAGCAGAGCCACAGGTCCACAGCCACCAGCAGGAGCCACAGGTCCAAGCAGTTGCACGGGTCCACAGGTCCTCATCATCCGATCCCACAATTCCTGGTCGCCGACATAATTTAGGAGCAAAAGTTTAACGTGCCCGACATACCTGGACAAGGTCCGCCCCGCCCTCTGACGTCACCCGGCCTTGTACGCGACCGGCGCCATCGGCTGAAGGCCATCCCAGTCAGGGGCAAACAGCGAGCGCCGAAGCGACTCGAACCCGGCCTGACACAACGAGTGAGGTCGTAAGCTCAGGGCTTTCCCGACTGAGCTACACTAATATACTTACCTGAATGCAGTGCTCAAAACAATCAAAATGTTAGTCTTTTCATTTTAGTGATGGTAATGCGCCATTATAATGGCGCCATAATTCACGCCAATACCACTCCATATCGCCATTAATCACGCGATTATAACGGCGTGATAAATCGTTACCAAATTTAAGTCCGAAGCCACTACGGTGTAAACATAAATGTTCTGTAGTTGGACAAATAGAGACCATATAGACAACATTAACAGTGAATCATTTCCGGAGATTTGCCTTGAGATTAGCTGAGTGTGTGTGATGTCATCAGCGGATTCTGCCAGACGTGGCTCCATTTTCTTGTGATAATTTAGTAAAATAGAAAAATACGGAAGCAAACCGATACTTGAATAAAATGGAAGTGTTATTACTTATACATATAAAGTGCGGAATTTAGAAAGGCCACTTGGCCTCACGGATCCGAACGATACTGAGCTCCTTAGTAAGATCCTCTCCCTCAGTCGTTGATTGTTGAAGGCGAGTTTCAGAGAAATCAGAAAAGTTTCCACTGGGTGAACCAGTGTAACTAGGACCAAGGGCGTATGCAAGGGGGAGGGGGCAAGGGGGCATGCTCCCCTCCTCCTGGAGGCCAGGGGGCCCCTCTGGCGACCGAGCGAGGGCCCCTGGGGCCGAAGGCCCCAGTGTTTTTGATGGTGTCAGGCGCCCGCAAAACGTCTTACGTTGCATAAAAGAACGCACACGAACCGATACAAAATCGTAACACGAATAAATAACAACACTTGCTTGTCTGTTAAAGGCATGTATATGTAAATACGTAAAAGGGGCCCCAGCCAGTGTGGATAGGGCACTTTATCAGCTTTTAAAGGGCCCTACCAATCTGCAGAGGGCCCCTGTCGGCATTTATAGGGCTCCTTCCGGTTGTAGAGGGCCCTCTGCCGGCCTTTATAGGGCCCTGCCGATCAGGAGAGGGTCCCTGCCGATTTGGAGAGGGCCCTCTGCCGGTCTTTAGGAGGCCCTGCCGATCGTAGATCACCTTGCCAATCTGTAGAGGGCCTCTGTCAGCATTTAGAGGGCCTGTCGATCTGCAGAGTGTTACAGCCAATCTATAGAGGGCCCTCTGCTGGCCTTTAGAGGGCCCTGCCGATCTGTAGAGGGCCCTCTGCCCACCTTTAGAGGGCCCTTCCAGCATGTAGAGGGCCTGCCGATCTGCAGAGGGCCCCCTATCGGCATTTAGATGGCCCCTTCCGGTTGTATAGGGGCCTCTGTTGGCCTTTATAGGGTCCTGTCGATCTGGAGAGGGCCCTCTCGATCTGTATATCGCTCTGCCAATATGTAGAGGGCCTCCGTCGTCATTTAGAGGGCCTTGCCGACCTGTAGAGGGCCCTCTTCCAGTCTGTAGGGGCCCTGTATATCTGCAGAGTGCCCAGCCAATCTATAGAGGGCCCCTGCCAGCTTTTAGAGGGCCCTGCTGATCTGTAGAGGACCCTCTTCCCGCCTCTAGAGGGCCATTCCAGCATGTAGAGGGCCTGCCGATTTGCAGAGGCCCCATGTCGGCATTTATATGACCCCTTCCGGTTGTAGAGGGCCCTCTGTCGGCCTTTATAGGACCCTGCCAATCTGTAGAGGGTCCCTGCTGATCTGGAGAGGGTCCTCTGCTGGTCTTTAGAGGGCCCTGTCGATCTGTAGATCGCCCTGCCAATCTGTAGAGGGCCTCTTCCGGCATTTAGAGGGCCCTGCCGACCTGTAGAGGGCCCTCTTACAGCCTTTAAGGACCCTGTCGTTCTGCAGAGTACCCCAGCCAATCTATAGAGGGCCCTCTGCCGGTCTTTAGAGGGCTCTGTCGGCCTTTAGCGGGCCCTGCCGATCTGTAGATCGCCTTACCTGTCTGCCGGCCTTTAGAGGGCCTCTACCGGCATTTAGAGGCCCTGCCGACCTGTAGACGGCCCTATTCCAGTCTTTAGGGGCCCTGTTGATCTGCAGAGTGTCCCAGCCAATATGTAGAGTGAGCGTTGAGGGCCCTCTGCCGGCCTTTAGAGGGCCCTGCCGATCTGCAGATGGCCATCTGCCGGCCTTTAGAGGCCCCTGCCGATCTGTAGAGGACTCTATGCTGGCCTTTAGAGGGTCCTGTGGTGGTAGAGGTGGTCTGCCGGTCGAGCGCCGGTGAGGCTCTCGAAGGAAGACCAGTGCAAGTTCTCATTGTTTTGCAGGGTATGCTAGTAACATCTGAGAGGAGTGCAAAGCTTTGGTAATGTAGGCTTTGTCTTTGACTCGAACTCGGGCTGCTACTACCAGGAAAGGTCAGAAGCCCAGCGCTCTCCCACTGAGCTACAGGGGCGGACAAATCGCTCGTTTCCGCACTATCGGAGGCTTTTTAATGTTATTGTCATAATTCCTACCCCAGAATCCAGATCACTGCACAATAATTTAGATGGGGCGGAATTAATGCATTGTACTGCAATAGAAGTTGCTGTGAGGATAAATATAGCTTGGATATTCCGATAACTCCTATATATTACGGCTTATCACACATATTACACTATATATATGACTATTCCATTTACGATTTTCATCTACAAGAACTCCTAAGTATTTAATGCATGGGTTTATCGTGATTGGTGTATCATTTTAATACTATGTCAAGATCTTGTCACGTCACTGATCTTGAATAGATTTGGTAATTTGTCTTTGATGCATTTAGTGATAATATATTTACATGGAACGACTCGTTATTTTTGGAATTAATTAATTCATCTTTATTTGCAGCTCTTCAACATTTCTAGCTTGAATATCAATTGCCGTATATCATCAGCAAATAAGTAAAAGGTGCCTATTTCTGTTGTATTGCTGATGTCATTAATATAGAGAATAAATAAAAGAGGACCTAAAATTTAACCCGGACGCCGGAAACCGGAAAATTGAACCCGGACGCCAATTTTCATCATTTGTTTCTTAGATGCAGCCTCATCTATTATTGCCATGTTATGCCTCTTATTAATATATGACTCTATCGTGTTGTAGAAACCCCTCGTATCACAATGCGGTGTATTTTTTTTTTTCAAGAGAATTGCCAAGCAAACTGTATCCAAAGCTTTCTGTAAATCAAGGTGGAGCATGTTATTTCGTTATTTTTTAGATATTTTGTAAACTTCATCGTACATTTTAACAATCGGCATGTACGTACTGTGTTGTTTCCTGAATCCGAATTGAAGAAGATTAAGAATAATATTTGCATTAATCCGCGCCCCGCTGGACGTAGCAGAATCTGCTCCCCCTCCCGGATTTGCTCAATAACTTGAAAACAATGATAGATACCGACGTCAATCCTTCATTACCTTATGCTGTATCAATTCTATGTCTAATCACAACATTTCAATGAAAATGGTGGATTACTTTGAGAGATAATGACGTTTTAATCACGTCATGTCATGTAATTTTTGGTGGAGGAACAATACATGCTTGAAAAATCATAGCAATTCGAGTTTTGACGAAAATTGCAAGTAAAAAAGTTGAAAAAAGGAAATGACAAAATATTAAAAACGACTATCTCGGATTTTCGATTTTTTTGTTTTCACTCCCAAAAATGAAAAAAAAAACACTTGTTTTTCGTTGATGAAATCTTATTTGTCGTTGTACAACATACAACGCCCTGTACTGTTTTAATGATGTGGGCCCTTCTTGGCTACGAGGGCCCCTCTGATCCCATTTGTCCCCCCCCCTCCCCCGGGCGAAATTCTCCCTACGCCCCTGACTAGGACTACAACATATCATTTTTATTTCATGGTTTGAGTAGTAAAGTTCTTCTAGTCTACATTTTTTCATCAATAACATCAGTCAATGCCAATTGGAACAAAACACCAACATTTTAGTTTGTGCACTGTGCAGTTTTGTTTTGTCCGGGCACAACAAAACAAAACATGAGGAGTTCCTACTGTCGGAGGGTGGACTAGCAAGACGAGCATGTGACCGTTTGGCTCGCCGGTCAGCCATCACCAAGTTCTGTCGCCTGTCTTCAGTCTGTGCTGCCATCTGGCCTCAGTTTGTGCTGCCATCTGGCTTCATACTGTGTTGCCACATGACTTTAAACTGTGTTGCCACTTGGCTTCAGTCTGTGCTGTCATCTAGTTTCGGTCTGTGCTGCCATCTGGTTTCGGTCTGTGCTGCCATCTGGTTTCGTATATCGATTTCAGGTGCTAACTCCATTGTTGTGGGAAAGGGTGATTATCTCCCTTTAAAGGGATTATGTGGGGTTCCGTCCTGAAGAAAATCCACTCTTTTGCAGTTGTATGAGCTTTAAACACGTTTAAGACATATAGCAGGGACCTCAATGCTCATTTAGTCTATTATTTCAGCAATTATCAGCGTTAAAACTTTGGCGTTTTCCGAGACTTGCATCAAATAACGAGTGTTTGCTCGGCATTACTGTCCACCACTTTTATCTTAGAATCTGCATGTTTCAATTTTAGAGTTTTGAATTATCTGCAAGTCCTACACTGGATCAGAAAATGATTATGCAGTTCAAACCTTACAGAACTCTTTATTACTACACACTGTTCGTTCAGTTTTTTTTGTTTGTTGTGGTTTTCTTATCTCTGCCCTTCAGCGTTGATAATTTGGTGGTGGCGTATCGGCATGAAAATGCATGAAAAATATATAATTTGATGGGAAAAACTAGGTAACTGCAAAAATTTTCTTCTTCAAATATTGCTTATTTTACCGGAAATATGCCATAAGTGAGGCGTTTTTATTGTCAGTCTGTGCTGTCATCTGGTTTCGGTCTGTGCTGCCATCTGGTTTCGGTCTGTGCTGCCATCTGGTTTCGGTCTGTGCTGCCATCTGGTTTCGGTCTGTGTTGCCACTTGGCTTCAGTCTGTGCTGTCATCTGGTTTCGGTCTGTGCTGCCATCTGGTTTCGGTCTGTGCTGTCATCTGGTTTCGTTATGTGCTGCCATCTGGTTTCGGTCTGTGTTGCCACTTGGTTTCAGTCCGTGCTGTCATCTGGTTTTGGTCTGTGCTGCCATCTGGTTTTGGTTTGTGTTGCCACTTGGTTTCAGTATGTGCTGTCATCTGGTTTCGGTCTGTGCTGCCATCTGGTTTCAGTCCGTGTTGCCACTTGGCCTCAGTCTGTGCTGTCATCTGGTTTCGGTCTGTGCTGCCATCTGGTTTCGGTCTGTGTTGCCACTTGGCTTCAGTCTGTGCTGTCATCTGGTTTCGGTCTGTGCTGCCATCGGGTTTCGGTCTGTGCTGCCATCTGGTTTCAGTCCGTGTTGCCACTTGGCCTCAGTCTGTGCTGTCATCTGGTTTCGGTCTGTTCTGTCATCTGGTTTCGGTCTGTGTTGCCACTTGGCTTCAGTCTGTGCTGTCATCTGGTTTCGGTCTGTGCTGCCATCGGGTTTCGGTCTGTGCTGCCATCTGGTTTCGTTCTGGGCTGCCATCTGGTTTCGGTCTGTGTTGCCACTTGGTTTCAGTATGTGCTGTCATCTGGTTTTGGTCTGTGCTGCCATCTGGTTTTGGTCTGTGTTGCCACTTAGTTTCAGTCTGTGCTGTCATCTGGTTTCGGTCTGTGCTGCCATCTGGTTTCGGTCTGTGCTGCCATCTGGTTTTGGTCTGTGCTGCCATCTGGTTTCGGTATGTGCTGCCACTTGGCTTCAGTCTGTGCTGTCATCTGGTTTCGGTCTGTGCTGCCATCTGGTTTCAGTCCGTGTTGCCACTTGGCCTCAGTCTGTGCTGTCATCTGGTTTCGGTATGTGCTGCCATCTGGTTTCGATCTGTGGTGCCATCTGGTTTTGGTCTGTGCTGCCATCTGGTTTCGTTATGTGATGTCACTTGGCTTCAGTCTGGGCTGTCATCTAGTTTCGGTCTGTGCTGTCATCTGGTTTCGGTCTGTGCTGCCATCTGGTTTCGGTCATAACTTGAAAACTATGACAGATATCGAAGTGAAACTTGTGTTACTTTATGGTGCATCAATTATACATATTGTGCTACAATTTTGTTGAAATTCGTGGGAATTTTGAGGAGATAATGACGTTTTAGTGACGTCATGGCATGTCATTTTTGGTGAAGAAAACGTTAAATGTTTGAAAACTCGTAGAAAATAGCGTGTTGATGCAAATCGCAAATAAAACGCCTCAAAAGAAAGGAAATACCATTGTCTTTAAAATGGCTATCTCTGATTTTCAAAATTGTGGGGTTTGACCTAAAAAAATGCAAAAAACTGATTTTTGGGGAAGAATTTCTACAAAAGTTTTTTGTTTGAAGATTTTCAAAAAACCGGAAGACATATTAGAGAACCGAGTATGAACGATGTTCAAACCAAATTTCAAAGCAATTTCTTTATTTTTGACCGACTTATGGCTCTCTAAGAATAAGTAACTCATGACGTCATTTTTTTTAAATTCCGTTTTTATTTTATTTTACTGACCAGATACAGACAAATAAATGCCACCACTGTATTTCGAAGACAAAACTAGTCTAGAAACATGCAATGTTTATTTAGATGAATAAATTTCAAATGTTGACCTTATTGTGACCTGACCTTGACCTGAGGGCGATTATATGGTGTCAGGCTGTGAAAATGGCTGTTTCTATCGAATTATACGTGTAAAATAACCCATACAACATGTGTCGCATGGCTTTCGTAGACCTGTGACCTTTTGTGACCTGACCTTGACCTTGACCTTTGCTTAAAATTTCACTTTTACTTATGCGGGAGATGCATTATATACTTGGGAGCACTTTGTGAGATAATAGTTGCAATACAAGGCTTTGGATGGAAAGTATAGCCCAAAAACCCAAATACTTAAATTTTGACACTTGACCTGACCGTGATCTGACATGTGACCTTATGTTAATAATTTTGGGTATGCGTTGTATTATTCTCACTGAGAGCTTTCGATCGCCGCCTTGCGTGTCTCGCTGCGGTTATTGGTTCGGAAGATACGAGGGGGGGGGGGGTAAAATTTACCCCCCAGCACCGGACGTTCGGATGGAGACCCCAGCGCCGCGCGGGTTAACCCTATTCCCTCCGGGGCGGATTCTGCCCCCTCGGTGGTTTTCACTTGCAGCTTCTAAACCGTTAGGCCTAGCGTACTGAAATTTTGTGACTTTTCCCAAAATTGAATGGCGCGTGTTGTGTCAAAATTTTGACAAAATCGGTGCAGCAGAGGCGGTTCCAGGCTCATGTTTTGGGGAGGGTGTTACGAATGCGGTTTTGCTTCGCATACTTCCTTCGTGGTTTGCAGTGCAATAAGTGCGCCAGAAACAATTTCAATGCAATATACATCATACATACTGGGATTGTACATATTTTTGGGGCAGAGGCGCACTCAGGGGAAAAATGGGATGCGATACTCACCCTCAAATTAGGTCTAACTTCAAATTAGTAAGATGATAAAAGCGTTACGCGCATGGTGCCACCATGTTTTTTTCTTCTTGGATCCGCCTATGCGTAATATATCAAATTTAAAAAATTACAGCATATAATTCCCACATGTGACTTTCATGTCGTCCCAAACAATCACGAACAGCACATATTTTTTTCCCACAGAAAATCCCCCCATTTTACATTCCCTGAATACACCTATTATTTTGTATTTTGTTTTTGTCTTTTGTATATTAAATACAAGTACATTTAAAGCTCAAAAACGTTTGGAGCATGACAATCGGTCGAGCCACATGCACGCAATGACCTTTAAAAAACACCAACAAATTTCTGATTTTTTGCCCCCTGACCCCCCATTTTTTAACAAAACAAAAATTACGGGGTCCAAAAAGCGAGATCTTGTCTGACGAATCGAATGGCGTTTTCCCCATAGAAATCGACCGAGCGGTTCTCGATATCTCTGGGGGGGGGGGGGGGGGCAGAATCTGCCCCACCCCGCAGGTTACCGTAATTCTGGCCGCCCGCAGAGAATAGGGTTAAGAGTGATATTTCGGAGATTACTAGCTGATGCTTATTGAAATGTGTCATTTGTGATATATGCACGTTATGAATCTGGTTACGATTCTTTTGGACAACGTTTCCCGTGTAGGAAATTACCTAAGGGTCATATAAATTACGTCACCGATAGAACACTGGTAAAGCGGTTAGTACTCAGTCATAGTTGGAGAAACGTCGCTGATATTGATTTCGTAATAGGATAGCTAGAAGGACATGGACAGGACAGGGAGGTGCCATTCCTGCAACAGTGGTCAGGACAGGCCAGGGAGGTGTGATCCCTGCAACAATGGGTCAGGACAGGCCAGGGAGGTGTGATCCCTGCAACAATGGGTCAGGACAGTGCTGGGAGGTTTGATCCCTGCAACAATGGGTCAGGACAAAAAGGACACTACCCTTTCCCCAGCAACTAGATGAGTCTGAATGAGGATCGCCCGTTTCTAAGCATCGAGTAACGTGTGGCGGCAGACAACAGTAAGTACAGGCTCCAGCAGAGAGAAGTAAGACAAATGTACTATGGCTGATAATACTCACAGTCAGGGCCGGACAGAGATTAAATAAGGATTGGAGCTTTTAGAAGAGGCATGACGGCTTGTGTGCCCGATCCTTGTATCGAAAATCAATAAACGCGGCGAAACATGTAACGAAAGTGCTCTTGGAAAATTATGCCCAGACCGAGTGATATGGGCTGGCTGCATATCACAGAGAGGTTGCAAGTAGCTAAGTCCGAGACTGCGGGTGCCACATGCCAGAGGATGATAGGTTGGCGCAGAGAAAGGAGAGCGAGGGAGGAAGGGATGTGAGGGAGGAGGCCTGACGTGTCTCAGAAGTCACTCTAGGTTAGACGGGAAGATCTCCTCTAGAGATTCCCGGGCGCCCGCAGTCGGTATATAGGCAAGACGATCCTCATAACCCGCCATGGGTTCCGGCCGATGTTAATTGTTAAAGGTTTGGTCCGGCGGAGCCCCGATAGGGCCGGGACAGTAGGTATAGGGGCCTCTCCCGAACAGAGAGGATACGACGGATGGTAAAGCGAAGTCGGTGCCACATAAGTCCTATGGATAAACTAGCTCCCTTTTAAAGTAGGAACCGAACTGTTTGCGTTAAAAACATATATTTTGGGTGTTCCACGCAGCAATGCGGTCGTTCCGCGGAGTGCTAAGAGGATTTATTGCTGAGGACATTTATTCTACCTGGGAGATAATCATCCAGCTGGCACCCGGCACTACTGGGAGGGAATTTTCTGGGGCGTACAAATAATTATGGGGCAAAAAAAGCGGAATGTCTGTAGCTGAGAGAGTGGCAGTAAGGATGAGGAAAGATACATCTTAAGTTAAGGCCCAGTAGGAGTGGTACGAACTCAGTCTGGGCAGCCGTATGGATCACTATTCGAAGGCAAGCAAAACGTAGCAATGCTGGCCAGTGGCGCACGCAGGGGGGGTCAAAGGGGTCAGCTGACCCCCCGAAATTTCTGAGGGGCCCGTATTTCTGAGGGGCCCGTTTCTGGTAGGGCCCCGGTCTTGGTCAGGCCCGATCTAGGTAGGGGCCCGGTGCTGGCAAAGGCGTGATATGGGGCCCGGTCAGAACGACAGCCCGGTACTTGAACATTATTGATGCGAGCTCGTTTCTGGTAGGGGCCCGGTCTTGGTCAGGCCCGATCGAGGCAGGGGCCCGGTGCTGGCAAAGGCGTGATATGGGGCCAGGTCAGAACGAGGGCCCGGTCACAACAGGGCCCGTTCATTGCATATTCTTGATACGGGCCCGTTTCTGGAAGAGCCCGGTCTTGGTCAGTTCCGATCGAGGCAGGGTCCCGGTGCTGGCAAAGACGTGGCATGGGGCCCGGTCAGGACGAGGGCCCGGTCACAACAGGGCCCGATCCTTGCAAATTCTTGATATGGGCGTATTTTATATTGATACGTATTTTTTACATTATCCATTGTTGCTTCAGGAAATGGTTTATGGCAACTTGTGGCAACATGATGGTGGGCGCGAATGACGTAGTCGAGGCGCACGAAAACTCCAACGATGATGATGATGACACAACTACCGGGGATCGGACTGCCTAACCTGCCTAACCTGTAAATATAATTGTTGTTGTTGTCATTTACCTGCCTAACCTGCCTAACCTGTAAAATATAATTTGTGTTGTTGTCATTTACCTCATTTCGTCAAATTTACTCTCGACAGTTGTACCGCACATCAGTAGCACACGCACCTAAAATTCGCACATCAGTAGCACACGCAGTCACCTTACACAACATTGACAAGAAAATTATAATGTCTCAGGTCCCATGCTGTAGGGGGCCCGCTCAAAAACAAGTGACAGAAATCCGCGAAGTTTTCTAAAAACGGGTGGGGGCCCCCTCACAAGGGGGCCCGCTTTTAGGGCTCTGACCCCCCCCCCCAAATGGAATCCTGCGTGCGCCACTGACGCTGGCATACGACAAGTGGGCGATTAGGTTTTAGGAGTTAAGCAGATGTTAAATGGGGAGGGAGAATGGAACGGATGACCCAACTTACGAATCGATTTAAGATTTAGAAGAAAGATCTGAATCACGAAGGTTGGCAATGGTCACCAGGGTGTCACACCCGACGCTAATGCTACACACCTTCCCGTTGTATCGTCCTCCCCCTCATTGGTGAGACCCTGCCTCCCGTCCTCGAGCAGTGAAGTGACAGTGGTGTAAACAGCCTATATGATGAACAAGAGTAATTAGCCTCTCAAAATTTAAAAGCATCTAACACCATCAGATGTTTTGTACGCGGAAGGGGATCTTGCTCCGCTAACTATGACACCATCTACATGAACTTCCCGCTAATCATAACAAGATGACAACCTCTTCAAGGCCTTTATTCCTTTATACATATCAACAAGTCGCCTTCTGAAAGTGTTAAAAATATCTACATCTCTAATCACTTCTGGCGGACCTGGACCTATGAGCCTTTCAGGTCACTGCAGGTCGAGCTGGCAATAGACACAAGGGATCTGCACTTCCCATTACAGCCGGAGGAGAGGATGTTCCATTCTTTCTCTTTCCCCTACCCTCCTTTACCCCTATCTCTTCTTCTACCTTCTTCTCCATTCTCCTCACCCTACAATGTATCCCTCCATTGCTATCCCACTCTGCAACGTACCTCTCGCTCCACACGCAAGAGTGGAACGGAACCCGGTGCAGTTCCCTTTCCTCTATCTAACCCTCCTACTCTCCCTACCCCCAGGTCCACCTGTCATTCCCCAACGCTACATAAGTAAGGTAATAGGCCACTGTTAAACTGACGATTTCAATGCACTTTTTGCAAATGATTGTTGATTGTTCATAAAAGTTTGGGACATATTCCTTAAAGATAGTGCAGGAAACATATTGCACACCTTCATGATAAATAACAATGCGTAGGGAGGCTAATTTACTGAGTTCGTTACCGAGTAGTTGCTGATTATAAGCGTGAAACGCTTATCAACTACGACTTAAAATATCTATCGGTAGGAATTGTTATATGCAAAATGTAATGAATTTACAGTATATTTTGGTCTCGTCTATCGATTCCAGGTGCTAACTCCATTTTTTTTTGTGTGTGGAAAAAGGTGATTCTCTCCCTTTAAAGGGATTATGTGGGTTTCCGTCCTGAAGAAAATTCACTCTTTTGCAGTTGTATGAGCTTTAAACACGTCTAAGACATATACCAGGGACCTCAATGCTCATTTAGTCCATTATTTCAGCAATTATCAGCGTAAAACTTTGGCGTTTTTCGAGACTTGCATTAGATAACGAGTGCTTGATCGGCATTACTGTCCACCACTTTTATCTTAGAATCTGCATGTTTCAATTTTAAAGTTTTGAATTATCTGCAAGTCCTACACTGGATCACAAAATGATTATGCAAATCAAAACTTACGGGACTCTATTACTACACACTGTTCGTTAATTTTTTTGTGGTTTTCTTATTTCTGGCCTTCAGCGTTGATAATTTGGTGGTGGCGTATCGGCATGAAAATTCATGAAAAATATATAATTTTATGGGAAAAACTTGGTAACTGCTGCTGTCGTTGGAACAAAACAAGTTTTTTCTTCTTCAAATATTGCTTATTTTACCGGAAATATGCCATAAGTGATGTGTTTTTATTAGCATAAAAGAGATGACAGGCTCTGCCTCAGCCGGTCCTGCAGAAAGTACGCGGTACACCGCGCACTTTGAAATGTCCTTACGTGGAGAGGAGGCCATTTCCAGAAAAATGTGGCTACCGTGGGACTTCTTCCACCTTTATAAGTACGTTTTACTATGTAACTGAATTATTCTGGGAAAAACCCGTATAATCTCTTTAATCGGTAAAGCGCACACACAAGATGCATGCTGATCCAGTGGCAGCTGGCAAGGATGTGATAGGACCGTCTCAAGCAAAATGTGGAAAAACGAGAAAGTGCACATTTCCAGTTTTAACCTGCGCCGTGCCGGTGCTCGGCACCACCTTCGCCGTGCCGGGGGGGGGGGGGGGGGCGGCGTTTTGACGCCCCTCATCTAACTCGGCTCCTATGGAACGTAAGCAAAAACCCAAAACACTATTCGAAAGCTCTTCAAACATTTTTCTTTTCTCAGGTCAATATTGAGGTCACCAGTGGTCATGAAAGGTCACATTTTCCAGTTTTAGGACTTCGCTCCAGAAACCTCCAGATATCACAGGAACTATACTAGCTAGGAACAAAAGCAATGGAAAGCTCTTGAAAAATGCAATCGACAAAATGTCCACAAATTTGAGCTGAGGTCAATAGTTTAGGCTACAGAGCTCATCAAATGTCAAAAAGACTATTTTTTAGCAAAACAGTTTTCACAAATAGCTTTTTACCTAATAAAGATAAGGCAATCATATTTTTTTTTATGAATAAAATCTATGAACTTCACGCTAATCATACCAAGATGACAACCTCTTCAAGGCCTTTATTCCTTTATACATATCAACAAGTCGCCTTCCGAAAGTGTCAAACGTGTGCAGTGTGCAGAGACTCAACTGGCGCTCAACATTGTGTGTAGGGACATGAAGAGGGAGATGGCCTGCACCTTCACATGGACATGATGAACACACAGCCAGGCCTGACACAGGGACAACACCGCCTGCGGTACCTGGAGGCTAAGATCGACAATACCATGACAAAGATAACTCCCCCTCATGTGTCTCCGTTCATGCAACCATGTGGAGCGACACTTCCTTGGGTTCATGGCCCTGGCCGACCTGGCTATGAGGGTGTAGCCTGTAGCTTGTGCGTTGCGAACCATTCATGTACATGTACGCATAATGTGTGTTGACCGTCAGTTGAGTCTCTGCACACTGCACACGTTGAACACCATCAGAAGGCGGCCTGTTATATGTATACAGGAATAAAGGCCTCGCGCAGTTCATCTTCTTATAATTAGCAGGAAGTTCACGGATTTTATTCATACAAATTATTCGCAATTACATAATTATAGAAGTGTTTTTTTTTGCCTCCACCGTTTATGTAGATTGCGCACATTCAGCACATTCGCAAGTGTTTTAACTCGATTTTCTTTTTCTTTTTGAACTATAGCTTTTTAAAATTGAACTTCAGTTTTTTTAAATTGAACTTCTGCTTTTTTTAATTGAACTTCAGCTTTTTTAAATCGAACATTTTTTTCCCATTTTGTATCGAACTTAATCTTTTTTAAATCGCACTTCAGCTTTTTTAATTGAAGGTGTTCTTTTTTAAATTGAACTTCAGCTTTTTTAAATTGAACTTAAAAAGGTTAGTTAGGTTGCAACGTAACTAGTTATTTTGCAAACTAACTAGTTACGTTGCAAACTAACTGCTTGGTCAGTTATTTTGCAAACTAACTAGTTACGTTGCAAACTAACTGACTGGTCGGTTAGTTTGCAACGCAACTAGTTATTTTTCAAAGTAACAGATGTCGCATATTAACTGTAACATATATAATGTTTCTGTGCGTACTTACAATCGGCACAAAACTGCAACATGGAAACTCGGTAAGATTGCATAGAATTGCATTGTAAATGTTTTGCTATAACTCCAAGTATTGTATCGTAAGAATTAACATAAACATGGTCCTTATTAATTTCATTCATAATAATCTCATCACTGATATCATAATATTCAATAACAATATCCTGCATCACAGATCTACAAACTGAAGATCACAGGCGGATCCAGGGGGGGGGGGGGCAAGGGCAAAAGCCCCCCCCCCCCTTCCCCCATCCCACGCTCGACGGGAGTGGCAATAGAAATTAGCCCCCTCCCAAATCCGCTGAAACTGGTGATGCAAAATGGGTACTGACTGCGAAAAACAACTTCTTGCGAACACAAACAATCGTTATTTTTCCCTCGTTCGTGTTTCCTCTATTTTGTAGCATTTTGGTAGCAGGAGGGAAAGTGGTGCGTGCATATTTGGAAATGTCGAGTATAAAATCCAGACCCATCAAGTCCAGACAAGTCAGCCAAAACTAAAGATATTGCTTTGAAATTCGGTTTGGGTATTGTCTATACTTCGTTCTCCAATATATATTCCGGTTTTTGAATATGTTTGGAAATTTTGATTTTGTGGATTTTTTCTCTCCAAAATTATTTTTCATAAAATCATATCAAATATCAAATCATATGAAAAAGCCAGAATATATATTGGAGAACCAAGTATGGACGATACCCAAACCAAATGTCAAAGCAATATCTTGAGTGTTGACTGACTTATGGCTCCCTAAGTATGATGGGTCTTTACTTTGTATTCGACATTTCCAAATATGCGTGGCGCGTCTGGCGCTATTTTGGATCTAGAGCGATTCCTACAACCAACGTAAGTTAAAAAACGTCGCTTTTGGCGCCAAAGTTTATAGCGCTGAATAGCGTGCGTGGAACGCATTTCGACAGTATTTGGGGAATTGTGACTGGGACTTGGGTATCGTTGTTTTCTTTTTCCCTGTAAACATGTATAAAAAAATCACACTTGGTATATGTGTAGGTAAAGTTAATATTTTTCATTGTCAAGGTCATTTTCAATTACTAAAGCTGGGATGGCTACTTTGGACTCAGTTCATATTCAGACTCAAGTAATTTCAGGTACCAATTTTAAATCTGACAGTTGACACCCATTTTGCAACATGCTTAGGTACCTATCCCGGTGCATTTTATGGGTGCTATGAGTAGAGGTCTCACAATTTTTAGCATTTCCAGCTAGTCAAGATCAGACTCAGCATGAACTCATCTACAAAAATGTCTCAAAGCGACAGAAGAGGTAAAATTGTGTTTATCTGTTTTTTACTACTGGCGGATCCAGGGGGGCAAATACCCCCCTGGCGCATTAGGGGCAAATACCCCCTACAGGAACATGGCGGACATTCAATACAAGGATGTCCCCCGCCCCGCGTGTTCCTGCATTGGCTGTAAGAAGTGATTACCGAGCGGGCGCGAAGCGCCCGTGAGATTTCTCGTCAACTTACTAGACAAACTTACATTTGACCCGGCCCGAACCGGCCCAACACGGCCGTACATACGCTTTTCGGAAGCTAATAACTTTGCAACCACTGCTCCGATTGAGATCGCGTTTTCACCATTGGATAGGACCATCAAATACATTTTGTTTCTGGTATAGTGCGTTCTGATAGGGGTGGTACCACAGCGCTTGGCAGACGCAAACGTCGAAATGAACAAAAATCGTTCTTGATCAAAAATTACTTTATTGATCTAAGCATTAATTACCCAGCGGGCGGGCGAAGCGCCCGTGAGGTTTCTCGTCAACTTACTAGACCAGTAAAACGCCTTTTTGGGCGATGACCGAGCGGGCGCGCACTGGTAAAGCTAAAACAGGGTTGAAATATGAAACGGTACGGGAGCACACGTGGTAGTAACACATAGTCCTTTTAGTCCTTTTAGTCCCCCATAAAAATTGCCTTGCCTCCATGCATGGCAACATACAAATTATGTTGGATTAAATTGTACATGATCTCCTTTCTCGAATCTTCCAAAAGGGAGTACGTCCTGAGCGCTGCATGCTTCAGCGTATACAAAAACGAATGCTTAGATAAATCAAGCCATTTTTGATCAAGAATGATTTTGGTTAATTTCGACGTCTGCGGGTGCCACGCGCTGTGGTACCACCTCTATCAGAATGCACTATACCAAAATCAAAATTGATTTGATGGTCCTATCCAATGGTGAAAACCCGATCTCAATCGGAGCAGTGGTTGCAAAGTTATTAGCTTTCGAAAAGCGTCTGTATGGCCGGATCGGGCCGGGCCGCGTCAAATGTAAATTTGTCGCTTCCGAAAAGCGTCTGAATGGCCGGGTCGGGCAGGATCGGGCCGGATCGGGCCGGGTCGGGCCGGGTCGGGCCGGGTCGGCCGGATCAAATGTAAATTTATATAGTAAGCTGACGAGAAACCTCACGGGCGTTTCGCGCCCGCTCGGTAACAAATTTACATTTGACCCGGCCCGAACCGGCCCGAACCGACCCGAACCGGCCCGACCCGGCCATACAGACGCTTTTTGGAAGCTAATAACTTTGCAACCACTGCTCCGATTGAGATCGGGTTTTCACCATTGGATAAGACCATCAAATATATTTTTATATTGTTATGATGCGTTCTGATAGGGGTGATATCACAGCGCGTGGCACCCGCTGACGTCGAAATGAACCAAAATAATTAGTGATAAAAATTGCTTTATTTATCTAAGCATTCGTTTTTGTATACGCTGAAGCATGCGGCGCTCAGGACGTACTCACTTTTGGCGGATTCGAGAAAGGAGATCATGTACAATTTAATAAAACTTAATTATTATGTTGGCATGCATGGAGGCCTGACAATTTTTATGGGGGACTAAAAGGACTATGTGTTACTACCACGTTTGCTCCCGTACCGTTTCATATTTCAAACCTGTTTTAGCTTTACCAGTGCGCGCCCGCTGGGTCATCGCCCAAAAAGGCGTTTTACTGGTAATTAGGGAAAAGGAAAAACATCCCCCCGGGCAATGACTGTCACTTTAAGGACCCAACACCACCCCCCCCCCCCCGCTCAACCACTTCTCGTTCTGACGACCCGACTTTTTCGCTGATGAAGCGGAGCGAAATTTTAGCGCACCCCCCCCCCCCCCACACCCAATCTCGAACTCTAGTCCGCCAGTGCTGAAGACTGCCTCTCTGACCGTCCTCCATCCCATTATTTAAAGAAGAAAAATACATATACATATACCAGTAAAACGCCTTTTTGGGCGATGACCGAGCGGGCGCGCACTGGTAAAGCTAAAACAAGTTTAAAGTATGAAACGGTACGGGAGCACACGTGGTAGCACATAGTCCTTTTAGTCTTTTTAGTCCCCCCATACAAATTGCCAGGCTTCCATGCATGCCAACACAAAAATAAAGTTTTATTACATTGTACATGATCTCCTTTCTCGAATCCGCCAAAAGGGATGAGCGCGTCCTGAGCGCTGCATGCTTCAGCGTATACAAAACGAATGCTTAGCTAAATCAAATCATTTTTTATCAAGAATTATTTTTTTCTTTCATTTCGACGTCTGCGGGTGCCACGCGCTGTCATGGTATCATCCCTATTAGAACGCACCATAACAAAATCAAAATTGATTTGATGGTCCTATCAAATGGTGGAAACTCGATCTCAATCGGAGCAGTGGTTGCAAAGTTATTAGCTTCCGAAAAGCGTCTGCAAGGCCGGGTCGGGCCGGGTCAAATGTAAATTTGTCTAGTAAGTTGAGAAACCTGACAGGCGCTTTGCGCCCGTTCGGTAATAAAAACAGCCTCCCTAGTCACCAAAGTATTTTACTGTCAAGTGGCTTTGAGTTCATTTAGGAGACATCATTACAATCGCCTGTGTCTTCATTGCAGCCATCCGAAAGATTATTCTGGCCTTGTATGTCATCGAAAGTACAGTGACGTTATCACCAAAGAGGTGACGTTACCTAAGCTAATAATATTCTGAGATGCCCGGACAACTATCTGGAACGCTTTTTGCTTTTAATGTTAAAGTAAATGAGCTGAACGTGATCAATGAGAAGTCCCGCTTCTGCTGTATATTTGTTACGACCCTTACAATTGTAATTTTTCTCAGAAAAGTCTCGTCGAATCTTTCCACTACCACCCTTTGCATTCCGATTGAAATACCGGTTTACGAAATTAAAGTGGCAAAATCTGCTTCCACAGCGACTCGTGTTCGCCGGACTCGTGTTTCCAGCACCGTGCGGGTTAAGCGCCGTTCTCATCCTCAGGAGTACGACGTTCTAATCCTCAGGAGTCAGGTCTTAAACTAAGCAGCTTTACATATGTATTCGCATGCATAACACAAGACACTTGCGAAAATGAGATGACACTACTATGACAACGATTCTCGATTGAAACAACTCTGGATTCAATCAAAAGCATCCGGTCCCATCATACGTCATATCATATCATACATCATATCATACATAATCAGTTCATACAACGGACTGACTCTGCATCCAATTACCTACAACGCGGTATGTTTAAGGCATGGTTTCTACCAACGATGACCAAAGTCCTGGGACAAGAGAGGAGGGTAGAGGAAGGAGCTCGGACACGTACATGGCGTCAAACAACCTAATTTAGCAATGCAGAATATAATTATTGCCTCATCTGACTTCTACAACATATAACTACCAGTTCACATTAGGGAATTCCAAATCGACTCTTCTCGGGAAACTGGGACCCCACATTCAAACCGATGTTGGCTCCTAAACCACGACATCACGGGTGTATCAGCACAAATAATACGTGAAAAGATGTCTATGGGATCTTTCCTAGACGAGATTCAATGGCAGGCATCATCTCCAGGATGAACCGATACATTTACATACGACTCGTACAAAGTAAAACATCAAACTCGGCTCCCTCACTCCACAGCCAAACATCAAACTCCGCTCCCTCACTCCACAGCCCTGTCATAGCCAATGCAACAATAGACAGATCGAGAGATTGCTTATACACATGCGCTTGCACTAAGAGTATAGCTCTTTTCGAAAATAAGTCGCAAAGACATCAAAAGAACAAAACACATCAAAAGAACAAAACACATTCGTTTGCAGTCTTTTCAGTCATCCTCCAGCAGCAATGGGTGATGGCCCTGCGGGCAGTCGGCGCCGCTGCCGCCGATCGCCAGCCGCAGAGGTGGGGGCAGGTCCTGCTCCGGCGTTACTCTTCCAGGCAGATGGTGCGCACCATGGTCTCCGTGACCCGGTAGGCGTCGCAGTTGGAGCTCGGCCGCCGGTCCTCCAGGTAGCCCTGGCCCTCCTCGGCCACCTGGCGCGGAATCCGGATGCTCGCGCCGCGGTTCGCCACGCCGGCCGAGAAGTCGTGGATGCTCGAGGTCTCGTGCAGGCCGGTGAGGCGGCGCTCGTTGTCGCGGCCTCCGTTCGGGTCGTACATGCAGATGTGGTGCCGGTGGTTGCGGGAGAGACGCTCGATGGCCTTCTCGATGTGCGTGATGCCGCCCTTCTCGCGCATGGCTAGCGTGCTGAAGTTGGTGTGGCAGCCGGCGCCGTTCCAGTCTCCGGGGATCGGCTTCGGGTCCAGCGAGACGCTGATTCCGAAGTCCTCTGCGACGCGGTGCAGCAGGAAGCGGCCCATCCAGAGGTCGTCACCCATCCGGATGCCCTCGGCCGGACCCACCTGGAACTCCCACTGGGACGGCATCACCTCGGCGTTGGTGCCGGCGATCATCACGCCGGAGTACAGGCAGGCGCGGTAGTGGCTCTCTACCACGTCACGGCCGTACACCTTGGAGGCGCCGACGCCGCAGTAGTACGGTCCCTGCGGCCCGGGGAAGCCGTTCTTGGGCCAGGCGAACGGGTGCTGGTCCGAGTCGAGCAGGGTGTACTCCTGCTCCATGCCGAACCACGGGTGCTGGTCCGCCGCCTTGTCCATCACCTCCTTGCAGGTGTGACGGTGGTTGGTTTCGGCCGGCTTGCGGTTGTGCTTGTAGGTCTCGCAGAGGACGAGCTTGTTGTTCCCGAGACGGAAGGGGTCCTGGTAGAGCGCCACCGGGTGCAGGTAGACGTCAGAGTTGCTGCCCTCCGCCTGGCCCGTCGACGAGCCGTCGAAGTTCCAGATCGGCAGCTCTGTGGGGCAGGACACACGCTCATTAGGGAAGTTACACTGGGTGCTCGGCATAAAGGGGAAGCGAGGACGGGGGCGGGCGAGGGAGAGCGAGTTCTCGAGACTCTGGTGGGTAGGGAAGTTACACTGGGTGCTCGGCATAAAGGGGAAGCGAGGACGGGGGCGGGCGGGGAGAGCGAGTTCTTGAGACTCTGGTGGGGATTCTTGCTTGGAAGACCGTTAGATGAGCCCTGGATACCCCGTTATATGAGCCTTCATGAGATTAACCCTCGCCTTACGGGAGCTTTTTTCACCTCCGCCCTACGGGGGGGGGGGGGGGGTGACCGACAGGCCCCCTGTTAACTTCCAAACCAAGCAACTTATAGCAATGCGGTAAGAACCAGCATGTTGCCCGTCATGAGAGGAATCTAACAGTATGCGATTTTAAGGTTTCAGGTCAACGGGTGACCTCGGTTTTATCATGTCCAGAACAGCGATTTTGCTCTTCAGAAAAACTCAAAATTGAAATTGATAAATGTAAATAAAAGGCATGTTCCTAGACCAGTTTTGGCTCAGAAATACAGAAAAGGTAATTATTTGTTCGTATCCTGCCAAAAACAAGCAAAACAAGTTATTTAAAAAAAATGACGTCATCAGTTTCTTACACTTGGGGAGCCATCACTCAGTCAACAATGAAGATATTGCTTTGAAATTTGTATGGGTATTGTCCATACTCAGTTCTCACATATATTCCGGTTTTTCTAATATCTGCGAAAATTTTGATTTTGTGGGGATTTTCCCAAAAAATCAGTTTTTAATTCTAGGAGTCAAACACCCAACATTTTGAAAATCCGAGATTGCCATTTTAAACAAAATGCCATTTTGTATCTGTGGTGAATTGCGTTTGCAATTTGCTTTAAAACTCTGTTTTCTACGATTTGTCAAATATTTCTCGTTTTTTTAACCAACATGACATCAAAACAGCATTATCTCCCAAACTAATTAATCAATTTCCATGACATTTTTACGACATACGTATAATTGTTGTAAACACAACTACCGAAAATTTCAGGAAGATGCGCCGCATGTGTAAACAGTTATAAAAAACCTCAGGGGGGGGGGGGGGGGGGGGGGGCTGTCAGTCCCCCCCGTAGGGCGAGGGTTAACGCAAGCTTCCGGTTCGTAAATTTCCATGTATTCACCCCCGTTTACATGAGCTAATAGGGAAATTCCGTTCCGAGGAACGTCATTTTCCGTTCCGCGAGTGCTGCCAAATTTACGTAAGTCTGTGGGGACGCCGTCGTGAGCGAGACATTTGTGGCGCAGCTTGTATTAATTAGTTCATTAGTAGAAAGGTTTTTGGTGAAGTCAAACATTGTGAAGCTGAAGGTGAAGGTAAAAATGGCCGCATAAGTATGAGAGGATCGCATATAATTAATACGATCGCAATGATGCTTACGGAAGAGATGGGATAAGGAGGCAATGGAGCGGATGCTCATGATGCTGCCTCCTCTCATCGTTTGTTTGACATGTATCGGTCGTATTTCCTTTTAAATATGTTCATATTGCTGCTGTTAACTACACAATCTGGTAGACTGTTCCCCATACACCAACACCAACTATACTCTTGCTGAGAACAAACTATTTGGTTTGTGCGTTCTATGTCTCGGTTTGATGAGTTACATGTCCTCTTGAGTCCTCTTGTTCACTGATAGTTTTCATCCAGATCAAGGAATACACCATTACCATTTCGGAAATAAGCCGCAAAGACATCAAAAGAACAAAACACATTCGTTTGCAAACACATTCGACTTTATCGTAGCCTTTAATAATGTTAAATGTCTCAATCATATCCCCCGAGTTCTCCTTTGCTCAAAAGTTGTTAAACCAATAAATTTGAGTCGGTCTTCATATGGTAGGTTAGACAGTGCAGAGACGAGCTTAGTCGCTCTCCTTTGAACCTTTTCAAGTTTCTGGATATCCTTCTTGAGGTAGGGAGACCACGCTTGGATTGCATAGTTTTTTTTTCTTAAAAAAATATGCCACTTCTAATACAAAATGAATCATGTTTACGAAGAATATCAACATTTCATGTTTTAGATCTAAAACACCTAAAACATTCGATTATAGTGGTGAAAATGACGACCCGGAACGTACATTTCCCATTATGGGAACGGAAATTTACCTAAAGATCTCCATAAATTTGGCAGCGCTTGAAATCCGTCGACATGAGACGAAACTAACGTTTCACCGAATTGGACGTAAATTTCCCTTAGTTTTGGCTCATGTAAACGGGGTAAGAGAAGGTTTTCCAGCGACACCTTTGGCTCGAGCGGGCACAGCCTGGTGCCAAGTTTAAACAGGCTACAATGGTTCAGCTACGAGGTCTTTCCGTAACCCTCTTGATTAAAGGGCAGCCTGAAACAACAGAAATATCGCTCGCCTGCTTTGAGGTCATGGAATACGAAATCACTGACCCAAATATCGGCGTTTCGTCATTGGCATGGGTTGAACAAGGGCCCGGCGAGTGAGTAAGACAGTTGATTCTGGCACGGGCTCAGGCACGTCCAGACAAAACCAATGTTGTTCCTCTAAATGCTACGCCCTTCGGCCTTGGCCGGCTTGCTGGGTCGGTGCCAAGTCCCGCTAGGAGCTGGCTTCGTCAGAGTTCAGCCGAGTTTGCAAATGCCGACATTTTTGCACCTTTTCCGATCATATAACCATCGTCTTTCGCAAGGCAAGGGCACCAGCACGCCAACCTAATAGCTGTCCCCAACCCCATTGGGGTTGGGGACAGCCATCATGTTTTTGTGCATAAAAGATGCAGCGAATTGTTCGATTTTTTTGCAAACTTCTCAATCGCAACTTAATCACCTTCCGTCCTAAATAGACCAGTTAACGTTTCGTATTTATTTATTAATATTCTTTATTTTGTTTGTGACGTCACAGCCGACTTGGTGTTTAGACACCCCTTCAGGTTTTTTTCGAGGATAGCGGAAAAACGGCGGAGCTGCGCGCCGCCGTTTTTGGTACAGCTGTTCGGGCATCAATTGCCCGCATTATGCTTTTAAAAAAAATCCTCGGGTCATCTCAGGTCAGGTCACGTGACCCCACCTCCAAAAAGCTTGTGGTCGTACCACAGTCACAGTTTTAGAATGATCGGTTTTACACTTACAGAATTTCATAAGGTCATATATCTACAATTTGTATATCTTGGATTTTATATTTATAAGTCAATGGGGAAATATTCAAATGCTTCCTATTCCAAGGATACGCAAGATAGCAGTCTAATTAATTCTGGATCATGCTAATATAGTCCATTCTTGATGACCTATGTGACATTTTTGTTCAGTGACCCCTACAGGGTCAGCCGAGGTCATCCGGAGTCACCAACAGTTGTTTGTCAATAACTCTCCGACATAATGACGATAGATAAGTGAAACCGACACCAATGCGTTTGTCTCGTCGAGGCACGTTCCCATATGCAACATGACCTACTAGGGTCACCACTTGACCTTGACCTGAGGCAATTTTTAGGTTGACCTAACCTGGTGACACTAATATTATTCGAAGCGCCTTGAAGAGACAAACACGGTGGCGTCAAAATTATTGCCTTATCTTTATTAGGTAAAAAGCTATTTGTGAAAACTGTTTTGCTAAAAACAGCCTTTTTACATTTGATGAGGCCTGAAGGCTGCAGCCTAAACTATTGACCTGAGCTAAAATCTGAGGACACCAAGCGCGATTGCATTTTTAAAGAGCTTTCGATTGCTTTTTCCCAGTTTGTTCCTAGCTATCATAGTTCAGGCGCACTAACCCTCATCAGGCATGGCAGCAGGACAGGCAAGGCAGCAGGACATGTGACAGCAGGACAGGCAAGGCAGCAGGACAGGCAAGGCAGCAATGATGGACATGTGACAGCAATGCTGAATCAAGCACAAAACAGAAAATACGAAATGTATTGATATCGGCAACACTGAGACAGTGAATGGAGTTGTCAGATATGCAGCTCACTCACCACTGGGTGATTTGGGGTTGAAGTTGACCGTCTTGGTCTTGGCACGGATATTCTCTCCACTGCCATCAATCCAGATGTACATGCACTGGGTGGTGTTGTCTGGCATCGGCAGGCGCATATACCTGCAACACAGACACAGTGACATGTAGGTCAAACATCTGTATTCTGTAACATAGTGTCTACGCTCAAACCCACAGACACAGACACAGTGACGGTCACACATCTGTAACACACGTGTCCAAGGGCGGATCCAGGGGGGGGGGGGACGAGGCCATGCCCCCCCCCCCCAGCCTGTTTAAGGGGAACTATGTTTAGGCTCCCAAGACGTGAAGCCTAATGCATGCTATATTTGCGTTTTTAGAACGGTACTGGGCATCCCAAAATTGCAGCAGTCAAAATCCAGCTAGTCAAAACCTGTAAAATTTCGCGCCGCTTCGCGGCATGACAAGTTTCGCAATTGCATATACAAATTTGGCAAATTAATTCCATTAAGTGTCTTGCAGAGGCTCTCCTTGGCGGTAATTTCTGGCCCCAGGGCTAACTCTCTTTATAAAATATTAACTTTAAAGCGGGCTACATGTTTAGCTATTCTGCCGAGTTCCGAAAAAGGCGACGCGAACGCAAAGACGCGGACCTCGGCAACCGGAAGCTGTTCCAGCGGTGCCCAACTTGCTGGCCCGAAGAGCTAATAGTGGGGACCAGGCCAGGACTATCTCCCCAAGCCATCTCCCCCAGGCTCCTCCAGAACCACAGGGACCATTTATGCGCGGAAATGTCTGTCTGCCTCTTGCTACTTTGAAACCATTTACACCGTTACCAGTTGTTTGTTACAGTTCGGTACATAGGTATGTATACAGACTACAGTTATTATTTCCATATGTACTATTGAGCGCAGACTGCCACCGGTCATCGTGATTTACTATCCGAGGCTAATGTATATGAAAACTACCTTCATTTCAACATTTTTCATCATACCGAGATGTGCAACCAGGAAAAGGGGTTACCTGAGGCTTGGCTCCACTCACGGTGTGGTTCCAATATTAAAATTGCGTTTTCCACGACTTAAAGGGAATAGGTCACCTTGAAAATTGTCTTGAAGTTCACCCATTAGGTGCATCTTGAGCTCAAAACTATGAATATGACTTTGGTTTGGACAACTGATGGATATATGTGGAGAAAGAAGTAAGTTTCTCTTCTATTTCACGAGAAATCGTACGATAGCAGCTGGCGTTCTGGCTCCGCCCCTCTCCGCCTGACGCCAAGTACAGTCTCTGACAAGGGGCCGCCGCGCCGCCCGGGCGGCTGAGCGGATATTAACGAGGCGTTGTGACCAGAAACTACGTGCCAGAGAGTTTACCTGTCTCCGGCGGCGCGGCGGCGAGCGTTCATTCCCCGATCGTGGCCCGGAACAGCGGGATTGAAATCGGGCCCACTAGTCCTGTGTCGAAATTACTTAACGTAGAGAGGTAATGCTTTCACCACAAACCATTTTTAGATCTGCTCTACAAATCTGCTATCTCAGTCCAAAACCCCATGTTAAAGGTGAAACCTTTAAAGGAAATAGTTCACCTTCGGATTTTTTTCTTCAGAACACTATTTTATTATATATTTTTTAATACAGTTTCTTTTTTTATTTTAAAAAATGGTCCTACATTGCGCCAATTCAGGACAGAAGGTCGTAAATCATTAATGTTATGGTGTGCGTTATTGGTCTGCGCATGCTCCATGGCAGTGCTGGCACTTTCAGACGGTACGGTATATCATATATGCGCCGAATTCCTTCGCTAAAAAGTCAAATATCTTCGGCTGGAGAGTCTTTTTCAGTCAAGGAAACTTGCAGATAGGGGTTTCCCAACATGGGCTACAAAACAGCTATCTCAGTTTAAAACTAATGTTGAAGGTGAACTATTTCCTTTAAAATTAGAATGTTCACGCCGCTTCGCGGAGTCACATCAGTGGCCATCGTCATAACGAAGCCATCGTCATCGTCTTCGTTTCGTCGTAACGCTGAATTGAATGAATAACATTTTTAGCTTCTTATCCTCTACAAGGCTAAGAAGCTAAACATGCCTATGTTTCTGGGTTTTATCAGGCAAACCCGAAAAAAATCGACAAGTACCTACTATACCATGCAAATCCACATTAAAAATGCTGCAAAGGCTTAAATACACGCATCACAAATTAGGGTATTTTTTTCTCTCGTCATTTCAGCCGACCCCCCCACACTCAAATTATCGGCGACGCCCCTGGGTACAGCTGACAATTGACAAGTTGTGCTCAGTGTAAGGCAATGTCGGAACAATACAAACTGTAAGCAGACATCTTTCTCGATATCCCAAAAGGTCGAAAACCTAAAAAAAAAAAAAATCGAAATCGTGGGATTGCAAAATAAAGTGGCTCAAATCCGGGAAGAAATTCGAAATTGGGGGTAGGTTAGGTCCGCTAAAAAACGGTCCCCACCCCCCCAACGGCCGGCTGGATCCGCCTTCGACAGTGTCTACGCTCATGTATGTATACCAGAGTTCGTCACGGGCTGGGCCGGCCCTATGGGCCATGGGCCGGGCCTGGGCTGGGCCTCAACTTTAAGGAAATCACTGGGCTCTGGACAGGCCTGGGCTGAGAATGTTGAAGCTCAGGTCAGAGCTGAACAAATATTTCAACCAGCAGTTCACTTCCACAGCGACACACTGTTGCTGTGGCTGTGGCTTTTTGTTTGTTTTTGGTTAGCATAGTCGGTTCATTGTTTCACATTTATAGTATACAAGTAAACATGCTAGGATTGCTAGGATATGCTGTGATTGCAAATTTTGTGAAAATATGTATATGCTTTTTCTGAACGGGCCGGACTGGGCCTGGGCATCAATATGATACATGTGACCGGGCCTGGTCCGGGCCTGGGCTTGGTGTTCATGGGCCTGGGCCGGGCCGGGCTGGGGGTTGGTGGGCCCGTGACGAACACTGATGTATACCCATAACACCGCCACAGTGACGGTCAAACATCTGTAACAGTGTCGACGCTCATGTATACCCATAATACAGACAGTGACGATCACGCGCGCGTATGCACTTGTGGTGATCAGTTAAACAATGCACACTTGAGAGAAAAAAAAACATATTGTCAGAAGGAATAGGCAGTCTCAGTCGTGAGTGATCACATTACAATTTTATATCGCAGAAAGGTAAGGCGCTATCGGTCGTACACAGCTCGAGCTGTGTGGTGGATATCAGTTAGTTTTTAACTCACCTGTCCAACACAGATTTGTTCGTAGCCATCTTGTAGAATCTGTAACAAAATACATGATTCCTTAGATAGTCCGTTAAGCCTCTCATCAAGCCATTCCTAAGCATGTGTTTATGGGCAGGAGCAGCTAGGCAGTTGTATGCATTTGAAGCTTACGTCAACCGGTGTCAAAGTTCAAACTGAACACAGTCAAATACTCATTAAATGACAAGTTTATCCTTTCGATACTTCAGCGAATTGTTATATGAAAAGCATTTATGATACGGCTTCGAGTTTAATTAGCCCAAACTAGCACGAAGCCTGACCTTGACCGCGTTGGATGCCACAGTCTCACGTTAAAGGAAATAGTTCACCTTCAACATGGGGTTTTTAACTGAAATAGCAGTTTTGTAGCCCGTGTTGAGAAATCCTTATTTGGAACTTTTCTTGGCTGAAAAGACTCTCCAGCCGAAGATATTTGACTTTTTGGCGAAGGAATACGGCGCATATATGATATACCGTACCGTCTGAAAGTGCCAGCACTGCATGGCGCATGCGCAGACCAATAATGCACACCATAACATTAGTAATGTACAACCTTCTGTCCTGAATTGGCGCGATGTAGGACCATTTTTAAAAAGAAAAAAAGAAACTGTATTAAAAAATATAATAAAATCGTGTTCTGAAAAAAAATCCGAAGGTGAACTATTTCCTTTAAAGGAAATTCACCTTCGGAATTTTTTTCAGAACACGATTTTATTATATTTTTTCATACAGTTTCTTTTTTTCTTTTTAAAAATGGTCCTACATCGCGCCAATTCAGGACAGAAGGTTGTAAATTATTGATTTTATGGTGTGCGTTATTGGTCTGCGCATGCTCCATGGCAGTGCTGGCACTTTCAGACGGTACGGTACATCATATATGCGCCGTATTCCTTCGCCAAAAAGTCAAATATCTTCGGCTGGAGAGTCTTTTCAGCCAAGAAAAGTTGCAGATAAGGATTTCTCAACACGGGTTACAAAACTGCTATTTCAGTTCAAAACCCATGTTGAAGGTGAACTATTTCCTTTAATCCAGGTCACTAGCCCTTCAAGCATTCCCAAATACACGATCGGTTAGCGGCACCTGCCGTGCCAATTGCCAGCAGTTTCGCAAGTGAACATTGTGCTCATGGACGCTCCGCTGCTATATGCCGACTTTCACCTCCCTCTAACAACCGGCACTACGCTCATCAGACTATCTCGCTTCTCGCCAAAGTAGGCTGTTGGCCGCGCTGGCAGGCGTGCAGGTCGCGTACTACTACGGCATGCCGGTTCGACCTTGGGGCGGCCACGCGGTGCTCCCGTGGCTGGCCGTCCACCTGTGCCAGAGGTGCCAGCTGGCGGCCGGGCTGTCCCCGCTCCGACAGGTCCGCTGGTCCCAGGCGCAGGGGCGGGGGCGGGGCGGGGGACAGTCGGCGCGGAGCCCGGGAGGATCGATCTCGCCAGCCGGGCCCGCCGGCCGCAGCACGCGCTCAGCTCATGGTAGTCACGTGGACTACTGGTGGTGGAAAGCTCCCGCCCGCCGCGCCGCCAGCCAGCCAGCGCGGCGCTGGCATTATGGCCGCGCGGTATTACGGAGGGAGAGATGGTCTTTGTTGTGGCGAACGAACCGGCTGGTAGGTCACTTTTGCGCTTCACGTTTACTCCAGCAGTGGAGTTGAGTATGCCGGTGCCACACAAAGGCGGATCCAGAACGGGTGTTGGGGGGGGGGGGGGGGGGAAATCTAAAAAAAGTATCCCAAAATTCTGAAAACTCATCGGATGTCGCTTGCTTATTGCATTGCTAGTTGATTTAAAACAAACTTCCCTTAGCAAACACTTTCTTAGATTTTCTTCTATCAGGAAATGTGTCAATTTTGCGCCGATTTCAGGCGGTTTGGGGAACCAAGGCCCCTTTGCCCCCCCCCCTTGGATCCGCCCATGGTGCCACATCGGATCCCAGAAGATCATAACATATAAACCGAAAAAAAACATTGTTTATTTGCGTGGTCCCTGTAAGGGCGGCTGCACACAGCGCCATTCGGCGCACGATAACGCTGCGACATTCTGCGGTTCCGCAGTGTTCAGCACAGAAAAGCCCGTCCGGACCAGCATTTTGCGACATTCCGCCAGCGGACATGCGCCGAATGGCGCAGTGTGCGACCCGCTTTAACCCTCGCCCGGGCGAAATCCGCACCTCCTCCGGTTTTTCGAGGATAGCGCAAAAACGGCTGCGCGCAGCGCCGCCGTTTTTTGCACACCTGTTCAGCAATGAACTTACATTATGTAAAATTCTTGACCTCGGGTCATCTCAGGTCAGGTCACCAGACCATGTCACGTGATGACCCAAACTCCAAAACGTTTGTAGTAGTACCACAGCCACAGTTTTAGGCCGATATGTTTCAATCTTGCAAGATTTCATACGGTCATAGATACCAAAAATGTGTTTATCTCGGATATCTAATATCGGTGACCTAAGGTCAGGTCAATTTTGTGACCGCCAATACTTTTCTGTTAATAACTATCGACATAATGAAGATAGAAGAGAAAATGGTACCAACGTGTTTGTCTCATCGAGACACTTCTCCCAATATGCAACATGACCAACTTGGGTCACCACTTGACCCGAGGTCAAATTTCTCAGTTGACCTAACCCGATCACCATGCATATGATTCGAAGCGCCTCGACGAGACAAACACGAGGGCGTAAACACTATTGCTTCATCTGTATTAGGTAAAAAGTTATTTGCAAAAAAACAGTTTTGCAAAAAAACAGTTTTGCAAAAATCACCTTTGACATTTGATGACCTCTGGAGCCTAAACTATTGACCTGAGCTCAAATCTGAGCACACGTAAGTCGATTGCATGTTTCAAGGGCTTTCGATTGCTTTTTCCGTTTACTGCTAACTATCATAAAACCGAGATATTTGGGGAAGTTCCAAGCGAAGTTATGAAAACTTGAAAATCTGACCCTTGATGACCTCTGGTGATCTCAATATTGACCTGATAAAAAAAAATGCACGAAATACTTTCGAAAGAGCTTGTCTTCAGCCATCTAACGTCGTTTTCCGCTTGTCGCTACGTTGCGTGGGTTTCGAGATCATAGGGGGTTGGGGGGCGAAATCCGCCCCCTCCAGGGCGCGTGTTAATTAAGAGGTTGTATTCAGATTGATGGTGCATTTGCAGACTTTTGGTCATATCGTGTTGTTTGGTGAATTTTGGCATACACAATTTTACAAACATAGGACAAGTTTTGATTTTGTTTCACCAACAAAGCATTTATCGGTATAGCCATGGTATAGCTACGCAACCTATATATACTCTGAAGCTTTACGCCCAAAACAATCAACAGACCCACGCTTACTCGATCATGACACACTCGTTTCAAATCTTCCGCGTCGCCCGAGCACAATAAACTCACCTGTCTCACTCGATGTGTCCGCTCACAAAGATCGGCTGTCAGCCAGGGATGCCGCTGCGTGATGCCTGGTGCTCCTCCTCCGACTGCGCCCAACCGACAATAACAAAGCCCCCGGTCCGGCCGGTCGGCTATATGGCCCCGGCCCGACCAGCTGCAGGCGCACAAACCCCCTCACCGTGCCTCTGACGTCACGGCAGCACGCACCGACCGCGTGGACGGCACGGCACCGGCACGCGCTGGAGCTTTCCAGCGCCACGGGGCTTTACCAGCCGAGTCCGGGCCATTTAAACCTGTTGTGGTTCGCATGTTTGTGAACAATCGTAGTTAAACCATTACAATACTGTTGATAATACCTACTGGAGATGCATGCATGTATATCAGTGGAACGTTTAGAAGAACATGCTTGTATTATGTATTTTCATTCGTGTTGTATGTTATTATTTATTGCTACTTTATTATATTATTCTATAATGTATTTTATATTAATTGTAGTATTTGTGTATATTTAGCAGTGTTACTTTACTCGTTTGAACGGGTTTTTCCGTTCGATCACGGCCGGAGTCTCCTATTCAAATGTAGGGCTATTGCCCCACCAACGTTACCCACCAACGTTGCATTTCAGCCCATCTACTTTGTGTTTTGTCCCACCAACTTTTGTTAGATTTGAAGGTTTCCTGGCGTTAAAATGGCCATTTTAACCTCAAGGAAGCAAAACAAAGGACCAATGACAATTTGCCCAACAAACTTTTTTTGAAAAGCTCAATCAATGCGCTCGATCTGGCATCAAGGGCGGATCCAGCCGGCCGTTTTGTGTGTGTGTGTGTGTGTGTGTGTGTGTGTGTGTGGGGGGGGGGGGGGGGGGGCGTTTTTTAGCGGACCTTACCTACCCCCAATTTCGAATTTCTTCCCAGATTTGGGCCACTTTATTTTGCAACCACACGATTTCGATTTTTTTAAAATAGGTTTTCGACCTTTTGGGATATCGAAAAAGGAAATATGTCAGCTTGCAGTTTGTATTATTCCGACATTGCCTTACACTGAGCACAACTATGTCAATTGTCAGCTGTACCCAGGAGCGTCGCCGATAATTTTTGAGTGTGGGGGGGGGGGAGGGGTCGACTGAAATGACGAAAAAGATGTACCCCAACTTGTTATGCGTGTATTTAAGCCTTTGCAGCATTTTTAATGTGGATTTGCATGTTATAGTAGGTACTTTTTATTTAGTGCCGCGAAGAGGCGCGATTTTTCTCTCTCGGGTTTGCCTGATAAAACCCCAAAACATAGTTTTTTTTAGCTTCTTATCCTTGTAGAGGATAAGAAACTAAAAATGGTGTTAATTCAATTCAGCGTTATGACGAAACGAACACGATGACGATGGCTTCGTTATGACGATGTCCACTGATGTGACGCCGCGAAGCGCCGTGCACATTTTAATTTTAGGTCGTGGAAAACGCAATTTTAATATTGGAACCAGACCGTGAGTGGAGCCAAGCCTCAGGTAACCCCTTTTCCTGGTTGCACATCTCGGTATGGTGAAAAATGTTGAAATGAAGGTAATTTTTCATATACATATTAGCCTCGGATAGTAAATCACGATGACCGGTGGCAGTCTGCGCTCAATAGTACATATGATAATAATAACTGTATATTTATAACTGTATATAATATGATAATAATAACTATAAACATACCTATGTACCGAACTGTAACAAACAACTGGTAGCGGTGCAAATGGTTGCAAAGTAGCAAGAGGCCGAGATTTTCGAGCATAAATGGTCCCTGTGGATCTGGAGGAGCCTGGGGAGATGGCTTGGGGAGAAAGTCCTAGCCTGGTCCCCACTATTAGCTCTTCGGGCCAGCAAGTTGGGCACCGCTGGAACAGCTTCCGGTTACTTCACGTAAATGAAGTCAGGTGGTAAAATGACTATCACTATCAAATTATACGTGGAAAATAACTCATAAAACATGTGTTGCATGGACTTTCGTAGATATTTTGAGCATAGTGACCTTTTGTGACCTGCCCTTGACCTTGAACTTGGTCAATAATATCACTTTAGCTCATGCGGAATATGTATCATACCTTTATCAGCACTTTGGGTGAAACTGGTCCCAATCGAAGGCTTTGGATGGAAAATATGACCCATAAACTCAAATATGCCGATTTTTACCTTTGACCTGACCGTGACCTGAAATTTGACCTCACTTTGACATTTTTGAGCATGCTTCAGATTTACCTCATTGAGAGCTTTCGATCGCCGCCTTGCGCGTCTCGCTTCGACCATTGGTTCGGAAGATAACCGGGGGGCGTTTAACGCCCCCCCTGTCAATGACGCTCTGCTGAGACCCGATGGTCAATGCCGGGTTAAATGGGAAGCACATCGACGGCGACCTATTTAGTGTCGGCGATTTGTTTAGAGGTAATTCAGCAACGTTGAACAGATTAATACAAAAGCGTAATTTAACTGTTTTGACTGTTTTACTGTTTGATAAAGGCCTGTGACCAAAATATTACTACGTGATCATTAAGTTTTGATAACATTGGATTTGTCATATTTTCGAGGAAAAGGTCATGATATTTCGTTTTTTAACTATTATAACGGGTGATAGATGAAAAAGAACAACTTCTTCGGAAATCTCCATGGTATATTGTTCAAACGACTCTAAATTCAATAGGACCTGCCAGGCGATTCACTCATCGCTGTTTGGGATACATATTCTAGTTATTCGTGTTACATAGAAGGCTATTAATCATACTAATTATAAGAAGTGGCAACAACCTGTCCGTCTGTCCGTTCGGATGTCATCCGATTGCTTAATAACTCCGCGCACCTTGCAGTCAAAACCTCGACATTTGGCATGTTAGTGGGAATGTATAGGGTCGCACTATCGTAGGCAAATTTTGCGTCGATCCATGATCACAATAGACTGCAATTCTAATTATTCTTAATATGCCGTGAATATCAGAACTTATATGCCCCTTCCGGCTGCCACTGGACTGGCTTTTTGCTTTCGGGAGACACTGGCTCGGTGGTCCTGGGGGTCAGGGTCAGGGGTTTGATAGATATTTAGGAGGTCGGTGGTGCGATACAAGTCACTGGCGTGTTTTTTTTTTATATCTTCTTCATAAACTCCGCGCATCTCACAGTTTTGCATGCTGACTGACCGGGGGTGCCCGTAACTGTACAGGAGGACGGATCGTCCCGGAACCGGTGACTGCCCCCGGCTCGTTGTGCGGGGTAGTCGTGTGTGGACGGCTGGCCGAAACGGATGCGGATGAAGTAGCTCATGTACTTGGAGTAATAGATGAAGTAGTTATCCGAAAACTACCTCGGTTTGTAAACTTTGAACGCATTTTGGTAGAACTTGAACGAAATGGCTAGCATATTTAATTTGATAAATTTAGTCCGAAGCTTTTGAATGGATACATTTCCTAGGTCAGGACCCGGCCAGTTTGAGGAGTGAGAACCAGTTTGAATCTTTGATTACCGAGCGGAGCGAGGTCTTCCGTTAACTAGGGGGAAAATCTGCGTATGAGCGGCCCAACCGTAGCCATGGTTTTCAGAAGCATATTTTTTTGCAGCTATTCGGTCGAAGTGACTGAAAACTTGCACACAAAAACCGTTCATGTCGTAAAACTATCCGCCGGTGTTTCCTTACAGCAAGCACAAAGCATGGGTGGTGGAGCTTTCCTAATAAAGTTGGTGGGGCAAAATGTAATTTTGCTTGGTTGTTTTGTTTGGTTGAAGTGAAAATTGCCATTTTAATGCCAGATAACCAGACTTGTCAATGATTCAATGTGAATCGACTACTTTTGATTGAATCATTCTTATTTCAAATGAATGACTCATGAATCGATTCACCTCATGCGCAAACCTGTTATGAGTCACTGATTGAATCATTCATACAGATCAAATAGGCTGATTGAATCATTCATTGCTCAAAGAATCATTCTTTTTTGGTCGAACAGCATAAACTGTCCCAAAAATATGTTAGCGGCCCAGCATTTATCTGTGCCCCATGTGGACTTAATGGCCAATTATATGAGCTCTGTGTCCTGAGCTGTAGCCTGTAATTAATCTATTCGTGAAGAAAGCGAGGCTTTGTGTCCAACTCCAGTGGGCACAAAGCCACTGTTTAATCAGCCCTAACTAGGTACATACCTTGGTACTGGTAGGGTTAGGGGTAAGGTAGGCACCTAGATACTTAGAAAAGGTAACTAACTCATACTTTGATTCATAGACCACACAGTAAACGCACACATTTTTCACACGTAAAATTATCAAAATGTACCCACCTTTTCCTAATTTCTAGGCTATAACATATAAAAAACTAAATCATAAACAAACATTTGCATGACCTCCGGATGTCCCAAATATCATTGTCGCATCGGCGCCGCTTTATTCCACATCATGCTTTATACAAAACAATACCTAATGCAAAATCAAAATAAATGTTCTATTCGCTTAAAAAGGCGAAACGTAAAGTCATTAATTCTTTTGGAACTTGGAATTTGCAATTATATTACATATTATAAATATCATTTTATAATCAAAATAAACAACACGCGTGTCAAATTGGCTCATATTCACATTCACATTCACATTCGGAAACACATTCGCGGACTATTTGGATTAGCTTCAAAATTGGAACACAGATAGATCACGACCTAATGATCATTCTGGTAAAATTTTAGAGTCGCACATTTAAAATCAAAGGAGTTAGAGTAGGCCAGATAGGTTTAAGGTCAAACAGCGGACTATTCCGATTTGCATGGAAATTAGCACAATGGTAGAACATAACCTCCTTATCACGCT
The DNA here is from genome assembly GCA_036785665.1 of Chirona hameri. NCBI lineage: Eukaryota > Metazoa > Arthropoda > Thecostraca > Balanomorpha > Balanidae > Chirona > Chirona hameri. Next base: position 46,101 of record JAXIVJ010010348.1, read on the forward strand.
CATGAAATCTTAGAGTCGCACATTCAAAATCAAAGGATTTAGAGCAGGTCATATGTTTAAGGTCAAACAGCAGACCATTCTGGTTGCATGAAAAGTGGCACACAGGTAGAGCATAGCCTCCTTATCACGCTCATACAATCTTAGAGTCGCACATTCAAAATCAAAGGAGTTAGACAAAGGAGTCGACACTTCTCTTTAATGTTGAGTGATTGAATCAAGATTGAATAATTCATTATGTTAATGTTGAGTGATTGAATCATGATTGAATCATTCATTATGGTAATGTTGAGTGATTGAATCATGATTGAATCATTCATTACGGTAATGTATAGTGATTGAATCATGATTGAATCATTCATTATGGTCCGTGAATCACTGTGAATCGACTCATGACAAATATGAATCATTGACAAGTCTGCAGATAACCTCCAAATCTAACAAGAGTTGGTGGGGCAAAACAGTAAGTTAGTGGGGCAGTGGTCCCACCATTTGAATAGGAAACTCCACCCGTAGCACAAAGTGTGCTTCAACAACAAATAGGGCACATTAACGCCATAATATGACCATTTTTTCAGCTACTGAAATTCCATTTAAATTCCTGTCAACTCCTTTCAAGAAAAGTAAAAATATCATCCTGATCCCTTCCATTCTTCCATTGCACTGATACTTTTCCAAATTCTTCTATGATATTGAAACCTGCAATATTTCCGAACACAGTATGGATTTATGTCTCCAAAACGGGGGGGGGGATAATCCCCCCAGCCTGACGACAGGTGGGGGGGGGGGGGGGGGGAGGCGGTGCCCCCCCCCCCAACGGCGACGCCCTTGGATGTACCTATGACGTCACATTCCATACTATTCGCTGCTTTGGCTGAATTGTATCTAAGGCCTTGTAATGAATGGTGAATGAATGGATGGACTTGACATTCAATCATAGCAGAAGCCAATCTTGTGTACCAACTTTTAGCTGCCATATCACAATTTTATTTTCTACAAAGTAATTAAGTACCTACATCTGTAAGTACAAATAAAGGACTCAAGGATATATGGTTAAAAATTACATGGCTTTCTTGGGGGGACGTCCCCCCTGATTTTTTAACTGGGGGACGCGTCACCCCACTTGAGGTCATCCGAGTTCACCATCACTTGTTTGTCAATAGCTCGCGACATAATGAAGATAGAGAAGTACAACCGACATAAATGTGTTTGTCTCGTCTAGACACGTCTCCCTATATGTAACATGACCTACTTGGGTCTTGACCTCAGGTCAAGGTCACGTGACCTGTGGTCAATTTTGTAAGTTGACCTAACAAAATCACCATTTATATAAGTCGAAGCGCCATGACGAGACACACACAATGGCGTAAACAGGGTTTCGTTAGTTTTATTAGGTTACAAGTTATTAGCGAAAAAAACGGTTTTGCAAAAAAACAGCATTTTCCC